>JAOXYB010013900.1:0-16844 GCA_028565635.1 Phoronis ovalis | reverse complement strand
ACAACAAGTGGAAGCTAAGCTGGATAGTTCACAAATGCAGTGTAATGAGAAAGCAAGAAGTTCTCCCAAGCAGACATCGTTGACTACATTAGATACAAGTAAGCATTATTTACAATTATTTAAAATCATATTTGTACCTCAATTACAGTGAGTATTGATATTTCTTTTCTTTTTTTTTTGATTTTCAAAGTAATTTTAAGTTACCTAAAGGTGTCCTCATTTCTTAGAGGAATAAGCTTCCTTAAAATAAATTAACTTTCTAACTGAATAAGCACTTTTGATATACTGAATGTTGTTTTTCGTTTTGTATGTTGATCTGCATTTTAGATTGTACGTTACTTAACACTTAAGTAACACATAACAAGAATTTTGATTTATTAATAATAAACATTTCTAATTGTTTTCAGATAGTTTACTTGTTAGAGCACTAAATGAGCTACAGAAAGCTGAAAAAGATGTGAAACTTCTGCATGAACAGTGCAATGAACAAATGGATGTTATTAATAAATTAGTTGAAAGAGAAAAAAAACGTGCCAGCAAGCGTGAATTAAAATTGAAAACAAAAAATCTTTCAGACATACAAGAATCTGTGGCTTATCCAGTTACTAATACAACTGAAGGTGCTAGTAATGCGTCCATTCCTTACAACATTGCAACTTTACCTACAGAATTTAGAACTGAGAAGCAGAAGCAAGGACATTTTAGTAGTAGCAATAAGAAACATGTGCAATCTAAATTATGCGATAGTTCTTCAGATCACATAGTGCCAGATATGTTAACAACACATCCAGAAGCAGATTTACATTTTTCTAGAAATATTTATAGTGAAAGTAATAATTTCAAAAAATCGGCAGCTCGAGTTGCATTAAATATATTTGATGATGATGATCAAGATTTATATGGTGCTACGGAGCTTACAGAATTTGAAAAGCACAATAGTGACCAGTTTCCAGGAGATGACACTTGTGTCATCATTGAGAAAGATGGTGTAATTATGAAGTCAGATCCTAAAAATGACCACATCAGATCGCAGCCTGATGGAGCTAATGCACTAGGCAACTATAATGAATTCAGAATAAATCGGGATGCTGCAGACTACAGTCCTCCAAGACTTATGGTAGACAATAGTCCAACAAAGCAACCCGTTCAAGAATCTGGTGGCTCACCTCAGAATTTAAGTGGGTCACCACGCATTTGTCCAACATGCCACAGACGATTTTCGACATCTATGTCAATGACTGATTTTCAAAATCATATCTTAGACTGCAGTCCTGATGCAGTAGAGTACAGAACTGAATACCATAGCATGGAGGAGCGTGTTTGTCCAGTGTGTAATGCTATCTATCCAGCCTCAGTCCCACAGGTTGAATTTGAGCAGCATGTTATGTATCATTTTGCTAATGAACCTAGCGAGTATGAAATAGTTAATTAATATGTAAACCTATTAAACTATATTAAATGTAACATGCTAGAAAATAATTTATTGCACTATGTAATGTTGCACAGATTGCAGCCTACATTAGATCAAAGGTTCCTGTTTTAACTAATTGTAGTAATTAATGTAATTAAACTATTTATGTAATTTTCATTTCATTTCATTTTTTGTTTTTTTGTTTATTGACTGTTTGTTTCTCACTTTTAAAGTAAGTTAAACTGAGGAAATAAGATTTATTTTGTTTCATAAGCATAGCACTAACTATATGCAGTTTTGTTTAAAATAATCCTTGAAATAGACCCAGCAGAACTACATGTATTTATTTCTTAGCAGAGCTTGTAGAACGTATTTGGAAAAGTGAGTAATACTTAAATGTTTATTTTCTGTTAATTGGAACCTTTGGATTAATTTGAGTACTTTAGTTATTTTGAAAGTGGCATATTATACCCTTTCATCCTTCAGTAACTGCAAATCAGAAGCTTGTCTGATAGTTTTCCAAAAGTCTTATACAGGCCTTACTTCTTTCCCAGAAATCGTAGAAGAAATGGTTGGTATAAAAGCACTGATGATGCATATCCAGTATTGTAAGATGCAACCACCACCTCTATATTCTTCAATTTATCAAGAAAGGGAAACAACTATAGTATCACATCACTCCCTTAATTGTTCTTCTTTCACATTTAAGAGTGCTGGGAAATACAGATCACCGGAAAGAATAAACATTTTGTGTTCGTTCTAAGACTTTACAGTGATTGCTTAAGTTGCCATGTATATTGGCTTACCTGAGGGTTTAGATGTAGTTATTTATTAATTAAGAATAAGAAAGACAATGTTAAATAAATTTAATTATTTTCAGCATTAAAGCACCACTCCTTTCTGTACATGGTGATACAAAATAAGCAGAACACACCCACACTTTTATGAAATTTTAACTCGTCAGTTAAGTTTGACAAAAAAAAAAAAATTTCGAATTCTTTATTTTCTACTGTTAAAATTCTTCACCTGCGGCGCCATAAGAATTGTTTGTTCAGTTTGACCATTTGCTGTTCAAAAGTCTGTTTAATAATTGTACAACAACAATATTCCTTTTTGGGATATTTTCAGGCCTACTTACCAAAGAATTTATTAGTGGAACGCAACTTTTTTACATTTTAAAAACTTTTTGTCTAAAGATTTATTTCTACATCAAATTTGCTCTATTTAGCAAACTTGGATGTTGTCACACATTTTTAATTGAGTTGCATGAATCTAGTTTTGATTTATAAGGAGAATTTTGGATCAAATTATTGTGCTACATCTATGTTGGCTACCAGTAGTAAGGAATAAAATAAAATTGTAACAGATTTTGGTTCTTGAATACATTATTAATTATTGTATATTCAAAAAGTATAAGTAGTATTTCCTGTTGAAATAGTAATGAAGAATGACAGTGCACCAAAAGTGTTTAGTTTATTTCCAACCAATATACATTATACAAAATTCTGGATCATCTATTTATAGTATTTTGTACAAGTTACATTTTGCCATAACAAATTTAACAAACAGCCTGAATGCACCAATGTTTATTTTGGCGCACCTTGTATAGACAAAAATCTAGAGCTATTCATGAAGAATAGTACATCAATTGGTTTTATCATTTATTATTAGAGTATCATGCAGGTGAGACATTAAGATTTTAAATTGTAAATAAATCTGACTATGTAACTGCTAATTAATCATTAAGGGCAGTTAGCCTCACATATTCAACACCTTTGTTTACTAATGTTATCCACAAAGTGCACCCTATGATACTATGCCCCTTACTGAGCTTGATTTATTGATACTCTTAGCTATATGTGACATAACGAGTAACAATATCACAGTCGTATCTCGTTGCTGTTTATGACCACTGACTGAATACGTTGCTTTGTGTGCATTAATAAAAAGCAGACTATATATTATATATACATGTATAACAAACAACATTGAAAAACTATCAACTCTAAATGGCTAAAAACACATGCCACGCAATTAGTTGGCATCTCAATTTGTAACAATTAAGGAAACAAGGCAAAAATTAATTGATTTCCTAGAAAGATAAATTACAAAAAATATTTCCTCAAAGTGTTGTTTATGCTTATTTATTTAAACTCCCAGGGATCATTCTTGATGCATCATTTGCCGCTTACTTTAAACTCAAATTTTGGCTATGCTTTGAAAGTATATTTCTTCAAATAACAGTTGTGATGTCACATTACTTATGTATTAAGGTGTATTTATTATAAATGAAACCATTTATTTTAATAAAATACCAAGATGGAATTTTATACTGTGCAGTTGAACTCTGCTACAGAACTACACGAAAAAATACACGAAAAAAGTAGAATTTTATTACAAGAGATTTCAACAAAAGTGTACGAATTGAACCAGTGATATTAGGGATAAAGAATTTCAATTTCTTAGAAATTATGAACTTCTCAATCCGAAAGTGAAACTACAAATACATGACCAAGAAAATGACCATAACCTATGTACTTTGCACTTTAGTTGGGACTGACCAATTTTAATCCTGAAATTAGCTGAGGAATCATTTGTAAGTTGGATATCTCACAGCTCAGTAGATTTTACTTCTTTATTATTACGAAACAGTTTGTTCATTTTTTTATTGTCTAGTAACTTGATGTTTCTTCAAAGCTTGTGTTTTTTTAGCATCATCTAATTGTATTTTTTTCAAAAATCATTGTTTGACAGGATTTATACTTGGTCAAGATTATTATTTTTAGCAGTATCAGTTGTGTAGTAAATTTATAATTCGATTTATAAAAAAGTACTTAGAAATAAACTGTCAATGAATAAAACCATTACTGTAAATGAAAAATAAGAAATTCTTTTCAATGTTATATTTTCGTATAAATGTATAGTTTACTCCGGATATTTTCAAATATAGTGAAAACCTATATTGGTAGCAGTTGTATAGAGAAAAAAGCTTATGAAGAAAAAAATTACAGTTTATTTTCTGATGTAAAATTGAAATGTATAAATTTACCTACTTGTACTTACTATAATCAGAAAACTATGATAATTAATGTCTTTTTGTAGCTTTAAAAGGTCATGATGGCTAATAATTCAAATCATGAACTAGCTCAGCACAGCGATGCTAACGGGGATGAAGAAATTACCATATTAAAACAAGAAGCAAATGATACAAGTATAATTTTAAACTCTACAAGTTCTGCGACGCAAAGATTCCACATAACAACGGGGAAAGTAGTAGACACCGGGTCTGTACATGTGTTGCGAGGTGTTGTTGGGACATTACAGCAAAGGATTAAGGAGCTCACCGATGACAATAAAAGACTGAAAGCTAACTTTCGGAGAACAATACAAACTAGGCAGTCTGCTGACAGTAGCTTACCAGCCAATTTAATAAACTCTTTACAAAATGTCAGTTCAGAAGGAAGACACACTGGCTTAAGATCTGATTCATCACTCCAAGTGTTTCATGATGATAGTTCACAAAATCATTCAATGTCTGTAAAAGATCATGATTTAAGGATTATGGAAGGAGAATTTAAAGCCCAAAAAGATGTGTACATGTACAAAATAACAAAAGCTGAAATAAAATTAGAGGAACAATTAAAAGCACTTCAAATAAAAGCAGATAAACTTTCTAATGAAAATAAGAAACTCAAAACACATGTCCAAGAAAATGAAAATAAAGCGATCGATATTATTTCTATTTTAGAAGTTAAAATTACTGAAATGGAAAATTTAAAAAAGAGGAACTCTGCTTTAGAAAATGACAATAAAAAAATTCTTAAAGAAAAAGAAGTTTTTGAAAAACAAGTAAAAACAAAAGAAAAGGAACTTTTAAATTTAAATAAAGACTTTTCAGATTATAAACAACAAGTTGAAGCTAAGCAGGATAGTTCACAAGTGCTTCCCAACGAGAAACCAAAAAGTTCTCCAGAGCAGACATTGTTGGCTGGATCTGCATTAGGTAACTATATATAAGTAACTATATAATTACATTTTTAAAATTATAAGCTATATAAAATAATTACTGTGTGTATTTTTACTTCATTTTTTGGTTGATATTCAAAATAATTTTTAAATCACCTAAAAGTGGTAGTAACCATATACTTTGATTAATGAAACTTTGTTAATGATAACCATACTAAGAGTGCATACAGCCCAAGTATAATTATAATGTTTTTTATTTATTTATAATAAAAGTCCTTAACTGTTTTTTTTAGATAAGTTACTTGTCAGGTCCCTAAATGAAGTACGGCAAGCTGAAAAAGATGTGAAATTCTTGTATCAACAGTGCAAGGATCAAATGGATGTTATTAATCAATTAGCTGAAAGAAAAAACAAACGTACAAACAAGCGGGAATTAAAATCAAAAACAAAAAATCTATCGGATATATGCAAGTCGGAGGAGTATCCAGTTAATAATGCAACTGAAGATGCTAGTAATGTTTCCATTCCTTACAAGATAGCTTTACCTAAACAATTTAAAACTGAGAAGCAGAAACTGGAAACTCCTAGTAGCAGCAATAATGAAAATGTGCAATCTAAATTATGTGATAATTCTTCGGATCTCCTAGTGCCAGTAAAGCTAAAAGTACATCGAGAATCAGATTTAGATTTTTTTAGAAATAATTCTGGTTCTAGTCATAATTTCAAAATATCAGAAACTCAAGCTCCATTCAATTTATTTGTTAAAACTGATTCTGATTTGTACAGTGTTACAGAGCTTACAGAATGTGACAAGCTTAACAGTGACCAGTTTCCAAGGGATGATGCCATTAGTAAAAATGTTCACAGCAGGCAACAGCCTGATGGAGCCACTGCATTAGACAACTTTGTTGAATTCAATGTGAAGCAGTATTTTGCAGACTATAGTCATCCACCTAGAGTTATGTTGGACAATAGTGCAACAAAACAACCTGTTCAAGAATATGGTGGGTCACCTCACATTTGTCCAACATGCCATAGCCGATTCTCGAAATCTATGTCTATCACCTATTTTCAAAATCACATCTTAGATTGTAATCCTGATGCTGTAGAGTATGGAACTGAATATGACAGTTTGGAGGAGCGGGCATGTCCAGTATGCAATGCCATTTACCCAGCCTCGATACCACAGGTAGAATTTGAGCAGCATGTTATGTTTCATTTTGCTAATGAACCTGGCAAGTTTGAAATAGTTAATTAATATTAACACTACAGAACATTTTTAATACTCTCATATATATATATATATATATATATATATATATGCTGCTTTCTACTGTCCGAAACATAAAATACTAGAAAATAATTTATTGCAGCATGTATTGTTTGGGGTATTGTTATCCACGTTGCACCTTACATTAGACCGCCTTATCAGTTCCAGCCAACCAAAATCTACTAATTAATTTAAAGTTAATTAAAACTTTATGTAACTTCTGTAAAATTTTATATATTTTTGTTTTTTTATTGTTCTGTATGCTTATTCTGTAAGGCATTGTGAAACTGTTCTTGTGAGGAAAATAACTTTCATGCTTTGTATTTGTTCTTTAAGACGAATTTTGGATAGTAACATAACAGACAATTAAAAGTATACATATTTTCAAAGTGCATAAAGTAAACATTGTAGAATTAACGTAGAACTTCTTTTCTGTTAAATAGGTTAGGTGACCGGTACTGACTCAATTTTGTGTTAAAAAGTATAGGTTTGAAGTACCAAATTTAAAAGGATGTTACTTTTTGTATAAAAAAAAAACAACCTAAAAACTTAAAACTGCACAAACTATAATTTCCAGATACACAAAATTTTCAGATTTTTAAAATTTTGCGAAATAAAAATTAAGAATTTTCACCAAGTCTGTGCATCAGGAAAAAATCAACAAAATTGGGACAAAAGTGAAAATTCAAACCTTTTGAACAAAGCCAAAAATTTCAAATAACTGACATTATTAGATGTGTGCACACTTTAGTTAAAATTTAGCTGATTAAATGAAAAGATCACCAAACTAAAGTATATAATTTTATATTTTAAAAGTATACTACTCAAATTTTCTAAATCTGTAATTTCTTTTATTATTATTGTGTGACCTGTACGGTAGGCATTCTGGGTTCAAACACTAATATATATCAAATTCAAAATGATTAGAAGTCAAAAACCACTAAAACCAAATAGTTGATATGTTGCACAATAATCTTTACACATGTAGCTAAAAAAAAAACGCCCTTGATTTCTAAAATTTTACCTTGTTAAAAAGATATAAATTTTTAAAGTTTATGTATCAAAAAATCAAAAAAATTGAGGTGACAACACTTTGAAAGTTCATATTTTTTTAACCAAGTAAAATTTCAAAAATCTGAAACCGTTTTGTAGTCATATATGTAAGGAATCTTTGTTCACAGTTTCAATTCTGTAGTACGAGAGTTTTTGTTTCAAAAAATATTTTAGCCTGAAATGGCAACTGTACAGGTCAAATGTCCTATTCAGAGAAAAATAAGTTACAGATTTAGAAAGTTTGAGTTATATACTTTTAAAACATATGTACTTTTGTTTGTCTACCTTTACATTTAATCAGCTCAGTAAAATTTAACTTAAATTATAAAGACAGTGAATAAATTGTGCCGAAACAACATTCATTACCTTAATTATTCTTTTTTCAGTATTAAAAGACCATTGATTTACTAATCTTAATGTATATTACTAGTTCAAAATGCATCATTTGTGCCAATGTTTATTTTGACACAGCAAATAGACAGAAGCATCAGCAGCTACAGAACATATTGGAAAACTGTGCAGACAGTCAAAAAATATATTACAAGTTTACTGTAGTCCAATTTACTTAGGTTCTAACTACACAACAGATATAACTTCATGTTGCTTTAAAATATGATCAGAAGTTTATACAAAGAACATTGAAGTGCACAGTTACAAGTTGTTAGCAGACTAACAAAGTAACCCCCCATTTTATTTTTCAGTGCCCCCCTTTAATATTTTTTCCTGCCCTTTATCAGCTTTAAAACAAGGTTAGAACTTGCATACTTACAGGTACACCAGTGTGTATGATTCCTAGTCTACACATCTAAGGGCTGTTCCTTTAAATATTATCAGGAAGGGAGACCTGAACACTTTTTGCCACCCTCCCCTAGTAAATTCAAACTAATTTCACCTCCCATCATAATAAAAATTACCTTGCCAATATTAAAAGGTTTTTCTAACCCCACTCCTCTGTAATTTAAATTTTATACAACCCCCATAATCATAATTTTTTTCAAGTGTTCCCTTGGTAATTTTTGGTGGAACAGCTCTAAAGTATATGGCAAAGAAAAAGAATAAGTGCAGCAAATTTAAATTTTTTCAGGCATGGAAATTTGGATGAAGCAAAACTAGTCCAAAGGTATTCCAGTAATTATTACCCTAAAAATGATCACTACTGGCACACTATTTACAGTACAAGAATGTCATCCGAAGCAAATCTCTACAAAAATCTGGGACTTCTCATTAACAGATTATATTGCTAAGCAACTTGGAGAATATTTACGTTATATTGTATGACATTCAATTACTATAATGTGGCACCACTGAAGAATTTTCTGTCATTTCCTTCCTGTGTCATATACAGTACTGACAGAAAGGAATGGTGATAGGAATCTCCAGTCCAGGTTTGTTGCTCAGTTTCATAAGAATTCTTTATGAGTTAAGATCTAACAAAAAATCTGGGCATGGTTATTAAGAATAACTTTTCTAATTCCTGTGACATCATCCAAGGAAATAATGTGATAATTATGACTGTCCAAGAACTAACTGTCATTTCCTTCCTAGGGCATTTTATGATACAGAAAGTCGGAATAAAATAACACCAATGTGGTGATGAGTTTTTTTGTATGTCACTAATTTATCACTTCCTGTTTATAGCGGTTTGTCAGTTTATCCAGACAGATCATGATATTGAGCACCCTCCTTTTTCTGGTATATTTCCTTCAGCTTTCTCTATCTGTAGTATTATAGATTCAAAAATTTCTTGCACTAGCTGTTAAAAAATGCAAAAAAATGTATAATGAATGAGGCATCAAATTTAGTGCAATCAAGAACAAGTTATTCACAATATAACACATGCACATGTTGTAATAAGTTAACTTTTTTTTGGGAGACATTTTTAGCAATGTGAAAACTGGTTTCAATTGACAAATACATTACAGAATAGGAAAAAATAATGTCTTAATAGTTACATTATTAGGTAGAGACATATAACCAGCCATTTAAATATATAGCGAAGTCACACACTGAACAAAAAATGGGAATAAACAACATTAATAACAGCATGTTCTGTGATTGCAAATTTTATGTTCATCCTTTTTCTTGGCTACTTTTGATATTCTGTTGTCTATGATTGATATTTTTACCTGATTTTCCTTTGCTGAAGCCTCACAGAATCCAGCTTTCCAGTTGTCTGCCAGTTTTTTACCTTGTTCGGAAGTTATTATCCTAAAAAACAAAAGTCGATACAAACCAAAGATGTGTAGACACAGATGCAAAGATGTAGTATGTAGTTAGCTCAATATCAGCATCTTAACTTGAAACTAATTTCAAAGACTGTTGTGGTCATGGCGATGGATTTCACAATTATGTATCTCAACAGAAAGGTAAATCATGAACAAATCAGTATGCAATTACACAATCCATGTCTTTATTTCAATGCTGCTATACTGGAAGTATACAAAGCTTGCTGGTACAGCATGCAGAAGTATATACTAAAAAAAAGAACAGATAATGTTACAATTAGTAATACATGAAAAATGCCGGAAGTAGAAATCAACATTACCCCCCACAGTGAATGTGTGACTAACTTACCTTTCCATTCGGAGATCTGTTTTGTTTCCTACAACAACTACAGGTACTCTAGAAAAAATTAAAGAGGATTAGGAAAGCTTTACTAATACTATAGGCACTGGCAGAAATTGAATATGTTATAATACTAGTTAGTCTCTTGATTTCTTGTAATCATGAATTGGGGAAACTCTTTATTATTTACATGTATCTGAAAACAGTAATTTTCCTCCTTTATGTAATCTTTTGATACTAAGGTTTAAAACACAGCACTTATCTAAACAAAGAACAGACAACCCAGGGATTAAGTCCAGTGTATGAACACCTTATTACTACTACACACTGAGAATGTATTTTTGCTGATTACACGCTGTTTCAGACTTTAGCTTTTTGACTTACTGTATTTTTCCAGTCATGTCTAAAATCTTATCATGAATTACTTGTACAACTTCAAAGCTATAAAGAAAGGGCAGGTATTGAAATCATTAGCAAAAAAAATATAAATTGATCAGTAGTATAAAAAATACCTACATCAACGACAATCACAAAGATGACATTTAATTACTATGTCAGCTCCAACTGAAGAACAAATTAACAAACAGATATGCTAAAAAAGAATATGTGCCTAGTACCATTCCCTGCCATACTGCAACACATTCACACTGATTGAAAATGTATCACTGATATTTGTTTAATTTTGAAATAATCTTGTTAACAGGAATAAGACTGAACATTACAAGTTTGTTTGAATTTTTTTCTCTAGTTTGAATCATATTCACATGACATGCGCAAAAGGACTGATTGTCTTGGTAGCAATGAGAGACTTTTTACAGTCAACTAATATCACTGGGCCGCTGGCATCAGATGGTACAGAGCTGTCCTCCTAAACGCCAGAAGTAGCCAGTGACCTCTAGTGGCTAAAGCAGTATTTTGAAACTCTTTAATGCTCTGCTAGTGGGATGATGATAATTCACAATGAATTTACACTGTGGTACAGTTATACTGCTATATAGCACAAACACCTCATAGGTGTAAAAATATAATTCTCAGTAAGTAATACCTGTCAAATTACTTACCTTTTAGCTGAATTTACAGAATATACTAGAACATATCCATCTATATTCATCGAATATGACTGAGGAAATATGGAGTATTCATCCTACAAAACATTGTACAAACATCAAATATTTTTATATAATAAATGCACAATCCCGAGATTGGCATTCAAAGAATAAATGGTCAACGAGGCTCTGAAAACTGGTGTGAGAAGGCAACTTTTTAAAGCTGGATTGGTTGCATTTGGCAAGGTTTCAGAATAAAATTTAGTAAGAAAATTTTCAAATTGGGTTTCAAATTGCCTGAAATATTGTCCAAATAATGAATTAATAAAGGAGTGAAAAGGTAGGTTAAACTTTCCAAGGTAAACTGTTGGTTTCTAAACCTTTCAGATCTTGGGGACTAATTCCATGCCTATCATACATCTGTGTTCATTACTTCCCAAATGCCAGCCTCACAGTATCACAAAAAGACTTAATATCCTATAAACAATTTTTTATCATTTTATACAAGCTTTGTGATATATTAAAGGGTTGTTGAGAAAGGGGTATACAAGGGTCCCCAAAATTATGAGTGTGTCGCTGTGTCACTCTGTAAGCAGAGTTTGTGGCAGTGTTAAGAAACAACTGATGGTGTCGTGAGTCACTTTGACCAACATCAATCAGTACTGCCAAATATCGCTAAAACTACCAACCAAACACTAATGATTTTGCTGATAAAATATACTATTAACACATCTCTCAGTAGTGATATGATGCATATGATTTGAGCATTGGTATCAGCACTGAGAGGCAGAAAGAGTATTGAAGCCAGTTACATCATTTATGGTTAAAACAAGAATGATACGTTTACAGAGAAAACGTCTATTTCAAATATTAATGTCCAATAGGAATGTTTTACAAAGAAAGTGTATGAAACAACATATTTGCCCTTACTTGACCAGCTGTATCCACTAGCTGTAATGCATATTCTGTCCCTCGTGTTTTCATAGTTTTATTGAATGCTGCAAAAAATAACAAGAAACTAAAATACATAATATTTGCCTTTTTAATACTGCTGAGTGACAGTTGTCAATTATAATTAAGTTGTTATATATGCCTTGTGGCAACAATGGTGCTTTGATGCTAAGTTCACTTACATCATTATTTGTCCGGAGACAATTTCTTTGTATATTTCTGGGAATTACGTAGAGATGTTCCGATAACAAAGCAGTTATGCTTACTGCTCAATCTATCAGTCATCAACAAAACTAAATGTTTTTATACACAGCTATTCCAATTTTTTTGTATGTATTCAAAACATTATGCTTTAAAAATAACTAATTTTTGAATGTTCACAGTTCAACAATTATATACAATCACTTTAATAAAGTTATGTTATATTCCAAAAAGCAATTCCAACTTTTCTGATCTATCAGTCAATTTTAGTTCCCACCCACCTACATCTTGTAATAACTGTTCTTATTGGTTCATGCTCTATACTGATCAAATTTATAAACAACATTCAATACATCAATCATGATAATAATTGGTCATCAATTCTCGCCGATTGTGGTGTTGGTGCTGGGATAAATTCAGAACATATTTAGCACCTGGTCAAGTGCACCTAACATTAATCTGCTTTGTTACTGGCTCCATATCAACTGATTAGCACATGCAAGATATATCTGACTGGTGTTAATTCAAAGACATGGTCATGCTTCAAGTATGTAAAAGCTTATTGGATCTGAAAAGGATGATACTCAATATGCAAATGATAAACTCTTCAATTGAAAGCAAAATCTAAGAGCACAGCAGTTATATTTTCATAAGAACTGAAACTTACATAATAATATCAACTATGAAAATGTATGTGTCAAACTTCGAAATACATTTAAAGGATCTATCCCATGTCAGATGAGTATACCATCAAGATTTTAAAATTTTTAAATCACCGGTTCATGTTTAGTGCCACTATAGTAAGCACAGGGATCTTCTAAAGACATCCTGATTTACAATGAAAGCATTTATTCACTGAATCAAAACTTCCCTGTCTCAGCCATTAATAGTATGGCTATATAAAAATGTCCTTGTTTAAGATTTTTTAGTGCTTTAGGCTTGATATGTTTGCTTAAATCAAAAGACACTTACTAGATTATTTGTTAGAGCCACCAGTTGTAAACTCCAAAGTTCCCAGCGTACTGAATGAACACTGAGAGTTTTCTGCATGCTTGTGTGATTCATTCATAACATTATATATTATATTTGACAAAAACTTTAGGCATTACACCCTTGAGTTACAATGATTTACATAATTATATATATTTACGAAACAACTGACATAGTAGTAGTTTATCTAAATATGCTACGTCATGACAAACTACCATATATACATCAATTCAACAGACGGAGTTTTTCTTGCACAGGTATTCAGAGTTTTTAAATAGTTTCACAAGGGAACGTGGCCACATTTACTAAGAGATGGTTTTCTGCTGACAACAGAACCTTAACTTTAACCATGTCAGCGTATCTATTTTAGTATGCAGGTAATCAGAATTCTCGTAATACCTTAAATTTTAGACACACTAACAAGAAATGAAACTCTGACTCGATAGTGTTGTAAAGTAAACACAGTCTCTCCATCCTAGGTATTGGTTTTGGTCTGTGCCATCTACCCGTCTCAGCTGCAAGAATGTGGTTAGATAGTCTGAATCTACAAATTGTGCACCTCAGTTTGTGTGATTTTATGGAATTTAAGTAACTCTTAGACCCAAAATAGTCAAAAAAAACTTATATAACATTGGCATGTTCGAAACACTGGTTGCTTCACCTACAGTTCCACTAGGTGAATGCAATAATCTAATTGGGTACACATTGTTTGAAAATTTTGTTTAAGACATGCTGTGAACCTACAGGATAAAGTATTTAAATATGAGTCAATTTGTAACAAGTGTTGCACAAGAGTGCAAGTCTGGGGTGCAAGTGCATTTGTTATGTCACTGTAATGAAAACAAATAATGGTTAGCCACTAAATACTCTTACTATCTTGTATAATCAACAGCCCATTGTAAAATTAATATAATTGGCATACCAATGATGCAGGCAATCACCACCTTGGATAACCATAAAAATGTTCGTCTTTGGACTTAACAGTATTGATAATGACACGAAGAACCAACATTTCATATAATTACATTGTTCAGTGCAACCACTTGGGACATTAGTGCGAGCTACTTACTATTTTCTATAGTTGGATCATACGAGTCGACAAAAGTTCCTTCTACAAACTGTATCGTTAGTGAAGATTTCCCTGTAAAAGTGTAATGAAAATTGATATTCAATGAAAAGAAATTTTACAACATGGCAAATCAATTTTTGGTATTTCCTGAAACACCTGCGACATTTTGGCTCACATTGACATTGCTGACTGTTGGTTGTGAAACAGAAGTGGCATAAAAATTAGCTTAATATCAACAAATAACTGGCAGGTGTAAATGCAATAATTCTGCACTGTCTATGATGGTTTTCTACCAGACATGAGGTCAGTGAAAATTGCAGTATATCCCAATCAATGTATTCGAGCAGCAAAGTCTATGATAAGTGGACACCCGGGGGGGCAGTCAATATGAAAGTGGGTACGCATGTTCCAACAAAATTTCGCGTGAAAGGGTATGTTTTTCGAACGCGTTACGTGCTTAGGGTATGTATTTTGGCTAAAATCACGAAAAGGGGTGGTTTTTTGGAGGTGTGACACTTCATTAGGAGTGTTTTTTACCAAAAGTCACTTCCTTAGGCTTAGGGGTGTATTTTTTCAAAAAACTCACTTCCTTAGGGGAGTATTTTTTGCAAAATTTCACTTCGTTATAGGGGCTTTTTTTTAACAGCCATGGGGTACCTACTTTCATATTGACTACCCCCGGGAGTGGACACAACCAGTTACTTAATGCATGTGCACTCATTTTTATTAAACTTTTATCAATTTTATGACATTGTTTTAGTTACTACACTCTACAGGTCATGCAACTCTCAAAAATCTAGACAAGAACAGTCATTCTTATGAATCTTCAAAAAATGAAGATAAAGACAGAGTATGACTAGGACTACGAGAGAAAGTTTTGAAAAGGTCGACTATAAAATTAGTGAAACACTTCAGTCTTCATTTAATTTTAATAATAATGATATTGATTCTTGTCTTGGTTAGAACCCGGATTAGACTCACCAACGGATCTAAAACCCATGATTGCTATTCTACGTTGCTTCAGAGGCATGGCGCTGGTTTTGTCCTTTTTCTAAAAAGTATAACAATGACACCAATCGGTTCACTAGCAACAAAATAATTTTAAAATTCGACACAATTTGTTTGTATACAACCCGTACAACTTTACGTGGTCCTGAAATGTCGAATGCGCATGCTTCAAGAAACCTGACTATCAGTTTCCTGTCACAAATAGGTCAACTTCTGCCAAGTACAAGATTTGTGGCTTTACCAACTTTTAATGTAGTAAAAACAAAAACAAAGTCGAATCTAACTACGCTTATTAAGCACAGATCAATAACGATTCACATTAGATGTACCCCAATATTTGACCTGCGCAAAACAACGTGAAATCGACAAATCAGCTGGAGGATCGCGCCATCTTGCCTTGCTGAGAGTCGAAACTTATACCCACGAAACAATAAAATGAGTGGTCAGCAACAAAGTGGTACATGGAGAGTTGATGACATTGATGGAGGCCTTGCTGCAGATTTTGATGGATCTTTATCTGGTCTTGGAGTTGAATTGGGCACAATGACTTATAATATGAGGTAAAGTTACTATAAAGCCATATATACTTGTAATATTAATGGGCCCAAATAAAAATTGGAAATAGTATATGATTATCGGCAGTTGACTTGTCCCCTGCATTATGAAAAACCTTATTTTTGTTTCTGCTGTATTTCACTAATGTCCTGGCTATGAGGTTCAAACGACTTTCAAAGCAAAGCGTATACTTTTAGATAGCATTTTCCAGATTTTTCCAGTTAAAACCAAACTTGTCTGCCTGCTTTAGAACTGGAATCAACCGGATACGGCTACATAATAAAGTAAAGTAAAGTACAATCCCGGGCAGCAACTAATAGCTATTTAAGACTCCGGGTTAGACTGCGCTACCATGCATGTTATGGAAAAATAGCCGATAGTTCCGAGGTTGTCTATTTGACAAAAAGAGGCTTACGTAGCTAACGAAGTGTTAATTAGTTTGAAAATGGATTTTACCTATACTTTTTCTAAAGTTGTAGAAACTTCAATCTATGATTTATCGTAAGTTTATTTCAATCAAATGCCCGAAGGTCCTACTCAGCGGAATATTAAACTGGTACTCATGCTTGTGAATGGGTTTTTGAAAAAAAATCCTAAATGTGTTTTTCCAGGTTTTTATTTTGACCCCTTTTTAAGAATTAAAATTTTAAAGTTGGGGTCCCAGAATCTTTTGCACAAGCGCTGAATACATACCCAAAATACAAGTTGGTGTCATTTCACTCAAAACTAAGTTCTAACATATCTATCAAAATATTTTCC
>JAOXYB010013789.1:0-19765 GCA_028565635.1 Phoronis ovalis | reverse complement strand
TGGAAGTTATCGGAGAAGACAATTAATGCGCATGCGTTTCAAATAGAACATCGATCGATGCTTGCAGGGTTACGGAACCGCTAATCGTAAATATATTTTCGTCCTTGGTAGCTTGCTGGAAAATTCTAACCAAAAAAGGCATGCGAACTGCATACATGACACTTATCATGTATATTTTGATAAATGCGTTTCTTTTTGTTGACATCGGATGTCATGGAGAAATAAATATGTATATAATCGTTTGCAAGCTATGATTAAAGTCATAAATAAATTATCCTTGCCGTTTATCCAAAAATACTCACAGAGTACGCAATATACCTGTACGTATAGGTAAAAATAAATCGTACAGTTAAATATATATAATTCGCTCTTTGTACAAATACAGTAATGCATATATTAGAGACATTTAATGATGAAACGAAAAGGTTGGTAACTGTTCATGTTTGTAGTCGTTTCAGTAGTGCAACAGCTGTAATTATCAATACATTACCCCCTGCTATGGAAAACAAAATCACAAGAGTACAAAAGAGTACATTTCGATTACGGTATCTGGCGACATTATTTTTCCTAGCCTGTGAAATATGTTTTTTGTAACGTTTTGTATATACTGTTTGTTAATCATTTCAATTACAAGGAAGTCATAAAAACGTCTGCATTAAATTGTAAATGTGACGTAAGAAACTGTCTTCAGCAGATTACGTAAAAATGATAAGTAAAGACGTCTTATTTGATGCTTTGATTGCAGAATGGTTCGTGTATGCTCTATCTAACTTTGGCTTACTCGACATACATATATAAACACAATTTATATACTTAAAATCACTATATCAGGAACAAAACTATTACCGAAAGATTACCATAATACCATCGTACGTTACACGTCTGGCGGCCAAACGTTTCTTCATAAACAATGGGATTTCACCGAGGGTTTCACTTGAGCTGTTATAACTTGAGTGAGCGTCAGTACTTGTACTTGCGCTTTGTATTAGCCCAGATAATTTCTTTATTGGCTTATTTTGAGCATTGGAGTCTGCATGAATATTTTCCATAGTCGACACTGTGATTCGCCGAAGCTTTTTCTCAGGTGCTTCCGGCGCAAGACCATCTACCCTAATAATCTTAGAAGGAAACTCTGAAGTAGTCTCGTCACCAACAGCTGCAAGCGTTTCACTATCAAAACTTAACATGCTATTTTGCACACGGCATCCGCATACAGTTTTTATACCATTGCGGATTTCTTCATTAAAGAAATACATTAAAAAGCAGTCCGTCCATGCGTTAAGAGAAGACAATAAAAGTGCAACTTGCTTTGCTGTAGTCACTTGTGCATAGATACCAGATTCATAGTTTATGTTAACGTACATGTGAATAATTGCAGATGGCATTCTACATACTGTCAAGAGCATCAGTAGAGATACTAACATAACTATATTTATTTTCCATTTCTTATTTTCGAATATAGTCCTCATAGTCGTGGGACAAGGAGATGTCTTTTCATTTGCCCTGTCGGTTGAAAACTGTATATCTAAGTTTCCGGCTATTGCATCAGATGTTGAGAAATGTTTGCCATCACTTACTGTTGTACAAAATTTCACCTCATCTTGGCTGCTTTTATTTACATGTACATTTATAGTATCTGATGTTGATCCCAGCTTCAGGTTTTGGGATGTGATAAATTCTGAATCGTTTACAACAGGTCCAATTTTACTCAGCTGCCGTACTGTTACAGAATAAGAAATTGATGTGAAGCACAAAGGTATGATGTATATCACAATAAATTCTAATACAATGAAGTAATTGTTGATTCGACGCTTGTCGGCATGGATACCACATATTAAAGTAATATTTCCTGTTTTATTGCCATATTCATCATAAATGTGCTCTTCTATTACTTCAGTTACCAAAAAGATGCGCATAGTGTAAGTGACCACTATAAACCATCCAACAGTTATTATACCACCAGCCTGTTTGCTTGTTAGATATGGCCGATTGGGGTTATAAGACATCCAAAGTCGATTTATTGCAATCGTTAAGGTACAGCAAATTTGCGACATGTCTGAGAGGAACGTGATGTATTCACACCCAAGACATTGCGCTATCCCTGTATCAGTCCGTGAAGTTTTCACTGGATAATAATTGAATGGCACGCAAAGCTGCGATAGTCCTACTATAATGTTCGAGACACTAATGGACAAAATAAAATAGTTTGGAGTATTACGAAGATATTTTACTTTAGCAATAGCTCCTATAATCAGACCATTTCCAACTTCTGCCAGAATCATAAATATGAGAGACAATGATATTAGAGCAATTTTTTCGCCCAAAGCTCCTGAATATCCTTCAAAAGTCATCAGAAACATCCTTTTTTGCCATTGACTGTTAATGCTGTGTAACAAGATGTACACGTCATAAAAATAAAACGTCATCAGTCTTCCGAAAAAGAAGCGTCGTTATGTACATAACTGATGACGTTTTATTTTTATGACGTGTACATCTTGTTACACAGCATTAACAGTTAGGTCTTTTTGATGCGGATGTAGATCTGAAGTTACTCTAGATACTAATAATAATAATATAACTACGACACATCCTGCAGATGGAACCGGAAAGGAAGGAACTTATAGATTACCTGCGGTATAAATAATGTTAATAATTTATATTTTAAATTATAATTTAATTTATAACTAACAGTTTTTACCCACAAATCTTTTATTATAAAGTCACGATAATTACAATTACTGCATTCTAAAAGATAAACACGCGTGTTTTTTAGTTACAACTGTACATAACATTTACAAAGGACATACTATTTTGTATTCAAACATTTCATCTGATTTTATATAGTCAGTGCTCCGTGCCTTCTCAACTAACGCCTGGGCTTCACTGGTTAAATTTTCGACAATTGGCTATGGTTAAGCCCGGACGTTAGTTGAATAGGTACGGAACATTAACGTATGGATTTATTCAGGCTGAACGGATATTAAATCCCAATTCAGCGTTATTTGCAAGCAAGCTATATATTTCTCACTGTACACTTAAAGTTTGAGTTACTCAAAAACGATCGCATTACCGTCATATGTACTAGTTTTCAATACGTCTCTGCAAGTAATTGAAAATTCAACTTGATGTTGTAGGGTTTTAATGGACTCTGAATTCCGCATGTTTTTACCTTGTTCAGACAAGCGATTTTCCGCTGTGGAACTCGTTTGTTCTTCCCTGTTTTCAATATCTGCTTTACTTCTTGTTGAATGATGGCAACATGGCAGTACTTCCTTTATTCCATATCTTATTTCTTTATTGAAAAAATATATGAAAAAGCAATCCAACCATGCATTTATGGATGCCATTAAGATTGTAAAGCTTTTCATTCTCGATATGTCTGATGGACTTATTCCAGTATGGATTTCGTTCTCATGATGATGATGTGATAAATGTAAGAATATATTGATAGCATGAGTTGGCAATTTACAAATTGCAAATAACGATAAAAGTGAAAGTAACATAATGATATTCACGCGCCACTTCTTGCGATCTTGCATATGACTTGACAAAACTTGATTGGCAGTTTTAACGCTATGTCTTTTTGAGTGTTTTTCTCTAATGCTTTCCAATATTTTAGTCTCGGAAGCGCTATTTTCAAGTAGCAAATCCTGATCTAATTTCTGCAGAACCATGCTCTCGGTGCTCGATAATTCCGTAGTTACCTCAGAAGACTGGCTTATAACAGCAAGTTGTCTAATAATTATTATATAACTCGCCGTAATAAATAATAATGGCAGGCAATAAAGAAAGATGAAATCTATAACAATGAAAACATTATTCAATGTCCGCAAATCATTGGGAACACCGCAAACAGATAGGTTTTTGGTGGATTGACCGTCTTCATCTAATATAGTCTCTTGTATGATTGTGTTAAAGAAGACGAATCGAAACGCGTAGATGTATGCTGTGAACCATGCTAGACCTATCGTAATTATTACTTTGTTCTTAGTTTGAAGAATTGGCTCATGTGGCCTATAAGATCTCACCAATCTTCTAATAGCGATAAGAACCATGCAGCTGACACGAGCTTGCTCTGCAAAAATGTTTAAAAAATCGCACGAAATACACCTTGCTCTGTCCGATCCCACTGGGAAATATTTCAGTATAGCACACGGCTGAACAAACAGACCAACTAGCAGGTTGGACACACAAAGAGATAATATGAAATAATTGCCTATGTGTACTCGTAGCCTCTTCAGTTTCGATATAGCCACAATTACCAAGACATTTCCAATGAGAATAAGTATCATTCCGCAAGCGGCAAAAGACACAAATCCAATTTTTTCGCCTAAATTTGCATATACTGGTTCTATTAAAGGTCTACCTGGATTACTCATAACTAGCGATTCGTTGATTTACATGTTGATGCTAATCAGTTTCATACACGTCAAAAAAAATGTTTTTTGAAAACAGAAGGTGATCTCATTTCTGAGGTGTCATCGTTACGTAACAATCGATAAAACGGTGAACAATTGTTAATTACACATACATGTATACGCTTCGTCTGGTACATGCATAAATTAAATTAAAGCTAATTGTAACGTAGCAGAACTGACAAATAGTTGCAAATGGAATACTAGGGTTGCGCTTGCCGAATAAAATCTTGCAAGTGTATTAACTAGCTCGAAGAAAGAAACTTTGATAATGTTTTCTGTGGCTTCTTTAAAGCGTGAACTTACCTGCTCATTAATGGACTTTATTAGGTGGCTGTGATTAATCACCCAATACCAACTTCCCTTTCCGCGCATGATCTCCACGTGCCACGGTACGTTTTATCGATTTCTGTTTATATGTCATTTTTTTATATGATTTGTTACGCAAAGTATATCCCACGCACCCATGAAAAAGGCACATAATAATTATTAAATTTGAAATCGTATTAGCTATATTACAACACTTACGCCGCTAAAACGTTTAAAATAACATTTGATTTTCAGGTTGACATGAGAGTGTGGCATATACTTTTCGTAAGAAAAGCTTCATTATAACATATCATATAATATCACATTTTCTGTAGATATTTGGAAGGTGGAGTAGAATCCGGTTTTCGCAAAGTTGAACGAGATAAGTATGAAACGCGTCTCCTTCAAATTAAAGGAAAGAGGAATGTCAGAGTCAGGCAGGTGAGTTTATGATGAGAAATAACAGGAAACGTGATCAAAATTTCTTTGAACTCGTCGAAAAATGTTATTTATCGTATTTTTCCAAATAACCACTCATCTCCCTATTAAACACCCTTATTCAATAAACGCCCCATAAAAACCTGAAAAATTAAATAAACACCGACTCTCCCAAAAACGCCCAGGTACTATGGTTATAGAGAATGACGCAAATAAGTTGATTATCTCTTTTAGGGATAATTGATGACCCTGAGAGTTTGTTGAATTCTAAATGGAAATACATTTTAGTAATTATATTTCTCAATACTAACTTTCACTGGCTATTTGATCCGCTGTGTATACCTTGAGCGACTTCCTATTAATATTTTCTTATAATAAACATTTTAAGAACTGTCGTGTAAATGATATAACCAGGAGAGTCATTATAAATTGTTTTGAACTATCATGAGTTTGAATTAAGATGCAAACTTGAAGCACTGTACTTAACTAATAAATGGCATCTTTCATTTTTTTAATTTGTTTTGGTTTTAATGATTTTGAAACAAATTAGATAAAATTCAATCGAATGTTCTTCCATAGAGTTCTGCTTTTCAAACTTTTGTGCGAAGTCCATGTAAGAGGTCATTTTTATTATTCGGTACGTAATATACTTTTATTTAAAACATTTAAAATACTAGATAAATTATTTTGAATAAAAAAGTTTCGGGCTTTCAGCCTTCATCCATAGATGCACAAAAAGGGATATTCGGGATTCCATCCCATCAAAAGGCAGAGGCCCGTCGTCAGAAACATCGCAAAATTGCCATTTCGTAAATTATAAGTTACAACAGCAGAAAAAATCGTAACTTTGTGATTCTTGTGAGCATCTTTGAAGAGTTACGAAATCGTAAGTGTTCGTTTACAGAATCATAACTTTACAACGTTTCCGACAACGGCCCCTAGGACTGCCAATCTCTTCTCATCCTTATCCTGTACGTGTAACATCCACGTAACATCTAAATATCATTACGCATGCCTTACGTCATATAGTTCACGCCTTTAAATTACTTTTTTCAGGTTGAACCGTCTAGAGACTCCCTTAATCTTGGTGATGTTTTTATTCTGGATTGTGGTTTGGTAATGTTCATATGGAATGGACCACAGAGTAGTAAGATGGAAAGGATAAAGGTACTTTTCCAGAGTAGATTTAAAAAAAATCTGTTTATGCCACAGCTGTCCGACCATTATTTTAAAGCGAATATAATCAGAATTAGTTAAAACCAATCGTACTTCATGGGTGTATCTGGGTGCATGTAGACATCTTTGTGTTCGTTACTATGTAAATGTTGCTCTACCATATACCAGATTACGCAATATTTATGTTCAGATCACGCAATATTTAATCATTAGCAACGTAATGCGTACTTATTCACATTGACAATTTCGGCATTGCGTACTTAATAAGATAACCGTAGCTAGCTTACTCCACGCTTGACAACTTTTTTAGGGAGCTGAAGTTGCTAAACAAATTCGAGATGACGAACGTGGTGGAAAAGCTGCTGTGCATATTATTGGTAAAGATGTCAATTAATATAAAATTTGCTATATACTTTATTGTGAATGTACCGTGTTTTGTGAATGTCCTTGTTCCGTTGTTGATGTGCTTTGTTATTACAATGGTTTTTCTATTTGCCCTTGGAATATCTACGAGGAATTTGTACAAAAAAATAAATGATTTAGTTTTATTATAATGGTGTGGTTACACATTGAAATTACTTTTATGCCTAAAACTTCACCGGACCAAATGGTATTATGAACTACCTTAATATAGTAAACTAGTATCAGATTTCACAACAGGCAGTTACGGTATTTTATACGGAATATTTTCAAGAATATTATTCTACAACAATACAAATGCAGTACATAACCCTGGTATTTAATACTCAATTTAGCACCTTATTTATGTCGCATGCTTTTTTTCTTGCAGAAGAAGCTCAGTGTAAGACCGACAGTAAATTTTTCAAAGCTCTTGGGGATAAACCGGGCGATATTAAATCAGCTGACCAGGGAGGTGAAGACACGGAGTTCGAGAGGAAGTCAGCAATGGATGTCGCTTTATACAGGTAAGCGTATGTAATCAGAATAGGGACCTTCAGGAATTTAGTAAAAAAAAAAATCCTAACAAATATAGTAACCATGCTAGAGTACTAATACTAATACTAATACATCGAATACTAATACATTGAATACTAATACATCAAATACTTGCATAATATACAGTTCATTTCCACCTCATGCAATAGTAACGTTCTAGTAAACACCCTAACACTTTGCGGGGAATTTGTTCAGTCACAAATAAAGGTAATTATGTCTTATGCCTTCTCCTGATTTCTGGTGCAGGTCAACCAATAAACCTAGCCTTTTTGTACTCATTAATTTATAAGAGTACCAGAGTTAATTGGCAGGAAATACGAAGGAAAATGAGTCATTTAATTATTAGAAGAAAAATAATCCCATCAATTTTTGATAAAAACTTAACATTTTCACATTGTGAATTCTTTCAACAGAAAAGTCCATGACATAACTAAAGACATAAAGACCTATATCGCTCACACGAGTTTAGTTAGTGTCTATAGTCGTTTGGGGTGGATTCAGGATATTGTTAAAGACCATATTGACAATGTTCAGATTGGAGGTGTCAAGGAATCATCAACAATTCATGCCTTGGTATAACTTTTCCACTCTTGGGCGAATGCTATTGATGATTCCCGTTTACAGCAAAGTATCAGAATTCCTTTTGTGGACTATAGTAAAGTCTTTGACAATGTAAATGCTAATATAGTACTAGAAAAATTATTAATTTATGGTGTACTCCCTTTTCTCATTAAACGGCTAGCGTCCTTTTTAACTAACAGGTCCCAACAAGTCAAATTGGCAACATTCTTTCTGATCCTCTCTCAATTTGGGGCAATGTTCCACAGGGTACTCTACTTGGTCTCGTCCTTTTCATTACTCTTATCAATGATCTCAAAGCAGATTGTAAATATGTTGATGATACAACTCATAGTAGCATAAGTAATTTAACCGTTTTTGGCTGCAAAGATTGAAATAAATAAAATCATTATTATTATTATTATTATGTTACCCAGAAGCAAGAAAAACAAGGAAAGAGGGGAAAATGCTAATTAATACGTTTGCCAGATCTATATTTGACATATATACAGTAGTAACCATGGTTGCAGTCATACTGTAGGACCCCATTGTAGGTTTGGTTACTATGTGTTTTTAATTTCAAATCTGTTACGTACCTTTTTCGTTTATTCCAAATATCATAAGTTTAATCTTTGCTTTGGGCTTTGAATGAGTAAAACACTTTGATATGTTCACGTCATTTATTCTTATGAGATGTTTTACCTTTCTGTTATTAGGGTTTCTGATGCGTCTGGAGAATTAGAAATAAACCCAATTTCTTCAAAACCTTTGAAAAAGGAACATTTAGACACAAATGTAAGTGCTCGTATTAATTACTAAAAGAAATGCATATTTGTGATGCGTTAAATGAAATGTTATCAAAATTTACACAGCATGCATAAAATACTATAATGAAACAATTGCATATACAAAATGACTTTTAGTAAGAGTTTTTACAACAAAAAAAACTACCAACAAAATATATAGAAAGTATATTGAGATTCAGCATCTAAATCCTAAAGAATTCTAACACAGATATGTTAACCATGCTTGACGGGAAAATGTATAGCTCGTGTAAGTAGTAGAGATGAGTCTTTGACTCGTTCGAAAGAGCTTTGTAATTAGCTTGTAGGTATCAGTTATGTGTCTAAAACCCGCATGGTATGTATCACCGTTAACTGAGACATAAAACCAATCGAGGAGCATTATATTTTAGGATTGCTTTATTCTTGATGCTGGCACTAGCGGGATCTATGCATGGATTGGAAAAGATGCAACAGAAAAAGAAAAGAAACAAGCATGGAAAAATGCTATGGTGAGATGACGTTATGCAAGATATAATAATAGTAGTTTTTGATTTTTAGAACTTTCCACTACCGTATTTTTTCAAATAAACACCCACCAAATAAACGCCTCCTCTAATAAACGCCCATCTTAACAATTGAAAAAATAAGGAACGCTATTCTCTCTTAAACGTCCTTAGACACCAAGAAGTTGATTAGCTCTTTTTGATTTAACTGATGACCCTTGAAAGAATCGTAGGATATTAAAAGGATATATTTTAATAATATTTCACAGTATTTTATATCACTAGCTGTTTGGCCCCTGGTTGCAGTCACCACCTATTCAATATTTTACCAGAATCTCCATTCAAAACACTGCAGATGGGGACATTCATTTTTCACCATTTACGATCACAACAATTGCCTTAGACATTATTAATAGTAGACGCAACATTAGAGGGCTGAGTATAATGTGTGAACTTGTGATATTAAACGTTTTATCAGCAACTATGTTTTTTTTAATCAAATGTAATGAAAGCATCAAACATTTGTAGCCGGTACACTACATGTTGTCATCATATATAGTATTACTATGTAATTAAAAATTTGTGATACATTTCAGACATTCTTGGATAATCGTGGTTATCCAAAATGGACGCCGGTTAGTCGTATGGTCGAAGGAGGGGAAACGCCATTGTTCAAGCAATATTTCTCCCGTTGGATTGACGAAAATGCTCAAGTTGGATTTGGTGCCAAGCACAACGTTGGTAGTATTGCAAGTACGTGTGGTATCTCGAATAATAATGTTTTAATTATGGTGATAACATGCATCAAATAGACGGTTTAATCATAATCATTGTGAGCGTGAATGTGGATTCTTTATATGAACGTTTTATAACTTTTTTACAGAAATTGAAAATAAAAAGGTTGATGTTAAGTCGCTTCACAAGGCGAGAGAAGCAGAGAAAGAGAAATTCATGCCTGACGATGGAAGTGGCGACAAGAAGGTAAAATATTATTAAACGAGGTACCGAATTAATACTTTAAGTTGCTTTTGCGACTAACTTATTGGTTTAATTTGGTTGATGTAAGAACTAGGATTTAATACTTAATTTAGTTAGTATTATAACTGTATCAAATGAAACCTTTAAGGAATCATCTATTCTGCACATGTACTCAGTATGTTCTGTGGAATAAAGATACATCATATTTATGATCTAGCACTGTTTTATCAGGTTTCATTGATTATTTGTAGATCTGGAGAATACAAAACCGTAACTTGGAGCCTGTCCCTACACAAATTTACGGCACTTTCTTTGCTGGTGATTCTTACGTAATTCAGTATACATACAAAAAAGGAAATCGCCAATGTCATATTATTTATTTCTGGCAGGTACGTCTTTTCTGAAACAAAAAACAATCCCCAACTGACTGCTTAATTGTTATCGGGTATATACAATATTAACTGGGATGTTAATGCTTGGTGCAGGGAGCACAAGTATATGCATGTAGTATGAATTAATTTTGTTACCACATAGAGAGGCCTACCTACCTAGCCAGCGTG
Organism: Phoronis ovalis; assembly: GCA_028565635.1. NCBI lineage: Eukaryota > Metazoa > Phoronida > Phoronidae > Phoronis > Phoronis ovalis. The sequence goes on along the minus strand of JAOXYB010013789.1, from coordinate 9,086 downwards.
GACTCGAACAGCAGGTTCCAGTCGCAAATCTGTTGGAGTTCCTTCAACTTGCGCGAATTTCGGTGTGAAACCCGGAAAAGGGGTTCGAATGGTTAGGAAACATGTGTGCGAGTGCGGATTGACAGCTCGAATCCACGCTGGTTAGTTAATTAGGTATGATAGATAAATAGCTCCGATCTGTATATCATGCATATCATACTGATCGATGTCTTATGTGTAGGTTTATTTGCAAAATCAGTAAGTTGAATTCCAAACATCTTTCTGCTCACTCGAGTTTATTAATCTACCTATAAATATTAGGGCTTTCAACGGAATTATTATTTTTATAATAATAATAATACGTTTATTTTAATCAACAAAAGGCCATTGTCCCATATTGTACAATTAAAACATACTACAATTTTGTATACAATACATGCTACATAATATTTCACTTTCAAGTTGGAAGCTGGGACAGCAGCTAGCACCTCCCTCAAACAGAAACTTCCACACCCCTGAGCTGAGCACCTCTTCATTTTTACATTTCAATAAATCAATGGTGTTTTTCCTGGTGGGGTTGTTAGTACAATTTTTGGAAAAAACTGTTTTTTAATTACAAAGTATAAATTCAAAGAAACCTTAAACGTCTTTGAAATCACGAGGAGCCAACTCTTTTTGAAGATATAATATTTTACGTCCTATAGGGTTCAAAGAGTTCGATGGATGAAAAGGCTTCTGCGGCCATATTGGCCACAAAACTCGATAATGATTTGACGGAGGAAGCAACCCAAGTACGAGTAGTACAAAACAAAGAACCAGAACATTTTCTTAGGTTATTTAAAGGAAAGATGATTGTTCTTATGGTATGTATATGTTTGCAAAAAATGTATTTTTTATTTTATGATGCAAAAGTTTAACACATTTGTACTAGTATCTGTTTGTTATTATTGTATTTGCGTGTTTATTCACATGACAAAATATTAATATCACTCGAAAGGTTCAGTTATAGTACAATCCAAGTGGTCACACTGGATCCATATTCATTTGATCGGTTGCAAAATAAAAAAGTTATAATCTACATTAATATAAATATATAGCTTTTACTTTATCTAAGTTTCGAGTAAATGGGAAAGCGTATAATCGCAGGACATTGAGCATAATGAACCCTGATCTTATTTACTGCGGTACTTTATATAAAAGATTAAGATTAAGAAAGCAGTCCATAGCATTTGTTGGAGAAATAAGTTTAAAACGTTTAAATTACAGGGAGGCGTAGAAAGCTCGTTCGGCAAGAAAGACAAGCAAAAAAGTAATGGAGAAAATGAGGAAGACATAAAAATGTATCAAATCTTCGGAACCAATGAGATCAATACGAAATCAGTGCAGGTACATATTATGACATTTCCACCTTAAAGGTGCTGTATCTACAAAAAAAATGTATATGCAGAAGTAATGTTTGGCATAGAAGTATCTATTTTCTATGGAATCTATTTTCAAGGGGCTTTTTGCTTCTACATAAAATTCACTTTCATTTAGATGAATAAGACATACAAGAAAACTACATTTAGTCGCACGGCAACACAGTATACATGTATGTCTTCCAACACAAAGTTTTTGATTTGAAATGGCTGCCAAATTTTCCTCTGCAGATTTTCATTTTAGAACTAAGCAAAAATTTTAATCCAAGTTTCGTTGAAATCAGTCCAGTACTTTCCGACTTATCAAGGAATGTGTTATTGACATGGAAGCCTTTTTGGATTAAAGATGGCCGCCAACTTTCATAATCAAATATTTCCCTTTCAGGTTCATATGAACAATTTTACAAAACAATTTTGTTAGAGAAATAAGTTTAAAACGTATGACTAGTATTTTCTGAGAAAGACAAAATTTACTGAAGGAAGAAAACAAAAGATGAACCTATGCAACAACTATGTGGCTCCCATCTTAGTTGTACTGTTGGACGCCGTAATAACGCATTTCTTCAAAATGTGTACAACCTTTAACCAGGAGGTTTATTTGAAAAATCCTTGAAAAATATATATATAATTAGTTTTACTTTGTTTTGCCAGGTGGTGTGTCGTGCTGCATCTCTTAACTCTAATGATGTATTTGTTGTAAATACACCGGAGAAAATTTATCTGTGGATGGGAAAGGTAAAATACACGTACAAGTTCTAGCTGGTGCTAAATTAGTGATTTAAAAGTACTGCGCTTAAATATAATTATTAGTTGTTGTTTTTTGACATTGTCTATCAACTCCTAAGTGTTATAAAGGAAGTGCTTTCACAAAGTCAAAAAGACGTCATAATATGAGGCCGGAATAAAAGTGTTCAATATACTTTGAAGAAGAAGAAGCGATTTGAACAAATTTATACAAGCACCACAAACACGAGTTCTACAAACATTGTCACTATTCTATATCAACGATTTCTTTTAGGGGGCTAGTGAAGAAGAGTGTACAATGTCAAGAAATCTGGTAGAAACGTTGCTAGAAACGTAAGTTTGACTTCTGAGCAATTTCATGCAAAAGTATTTATATGTAATATTATACTAACATTCTATTGTGGAAGTTTATTGATGAACCTGTATATCCATGGTTTGTTTTGAAATTTAAATTGTATAAAATATAAAAAGTAATCAAATATAAATTTAGTCCCAAGATGAATCTTACCCTTCGGTCTTAGCACAAGAGCTTCGCCATCTTATTTTCTGAATGGCGGGAAGAAAAAGTAAATTAAAATTCAATTTTAGACTAAATATTATATATTGGATAAATAATATCATTAATGCTAAATGGCCATGTTATTCAATGAAAATATCATCATATTTTAGTAAATTGCATCCTGTAGTTTACATAACTGAAGGGGAAGAAAGCGACGACTTTTGGAGCATTTTAGGAGGGAAGGAAGCTTATGCCACAAGTCCCAGATTAGCCGTAAGTACATACATATATACATTTGTTAGGGAGATCGCCAGATTTAAGACTTTTTCAAGTTTAAATATTGGGGATACCATATGAAGAGATTTGCAGGCTATACTGGCTTTTTGTACATGATTTACATTTTTCTGGTAAAAGATAATAGATAATTTTAAATCAATTTTTCAATTTTCCGTTCCTTTATAAATTCGTTTACGAGGCTACTTTTTTCGGGGGGAAATACATTAGCACTTATGCAACAGTAAATTCAAATTTAACACATTCGGAATACTAAATCTGCATCTAAAAGTTTCAAAATATATATGTTTTTTTCCACTTCATTCCATTGCTACTTTGTAGACTAGTATAAATGCAGCGTGATGATGTTTCGATCGCAGCAACAAAAATCCTGAATATGTTGAAAATTATCATTTTAAAACTATGATATTTTTTCTTAGGATGCTCGCCAATACATACCACCGCGCCTTTTCCACTGCTCAAATGCTTCGGGCAGATTTTGTGTAGAAGAAATAGTTGATTTCAATCAAGAAGATTTGATTGAAGAAGACGTCATGTTATTAGACACATACGACGAAGTAAGAACATTTGTAAACTTCCTATAATAATGTATTATATGTTCTATTATCCATACCTTGGCTTTATAGTTTACAAAATCCAGAAAGTTAAAACAAAGTATTTATTAAGCTTTCCATTATTTCATTTACAATGCGCGTAGATTACAAATGCCACATGATTTCGCATAAATACTTTTCCAAATCCTCGTATTGTACTTCTATTAGCTTCATGTTTTTACATGTCCAACACACATGCAATAACTTTTAGTTTTAGCCGAATACAATGCATCTCCGTTAATTTCTTCACAGGTCTTCGTTTGGATTGGTAATGGAGCAAACGCGATTGAAAAGAAAGAAGCTCTAGAAACATCTATGGTAGCATTTCTTTTCTGTTTATATTGCAGTGAATATTTTCTTTTAATTTACATATTAAATACTAAACAAACAGCGACAAAAACTTTTATTTTTACGCTTTTATTAGAGCGCGATAATTTCATTTGTCTATTCGTAATCAATGTACACGTTATTAGTTATGTTGATTTTAGCTTTGATGAGGTAATTTTTTATAAAATAGTCTTGCCTTTTGACTTTTTAGTATTTTCCGTCGCCATCGTGGTATCAGGTTTCATCGCATCATTGCTAGACACCGTTATCTATCGGTTGAAAGATATGTTTTTATCTAGCTGTTTTACAGATGTTTCACATGCAGGAAATATTTGTGTTACAGGAATATGTACGTACTGACCCGAGTGGTCGCAATGTAGATGACATCAGTTTCGTACAAGTCAAGCAGGGATTTGAACCACTCAACTTCACAGCTCATTTCCATGCTTGGGATCCAGAAAGATGGAGCGTAAGCGAATACTGTACTAACAAGTCTAACAAATATTTTTTCCTAAAAAAACCTTCCCCAATATTGTGTTTCTATTCTAAGTACTAGGTCTTTTAGTTAGCTCTTCACTGGAGTTTCTGCCAGTTTTTCTGCTGACACCAAACTCAGTTATGGACGTTTTAAAATATAGTTTGGGTCTATGTGATTTCACTGTAAAATATGATATTACTAATAAATGTAGTAATTGTAGGCCTCATACTTTCTACCAATAACATTTTAGGAAGGAAAAACCTACGAGGAGCTTATTAAACAGTTAGGTCAAAGCAATATGGGTGTTACGTCAGCAAAAGACGTAAGTTAAACGGTTTTGTTTTTCTGTAAATTTCACTGGTCTAGCGGTCATGTGATTAAAAGTCTGTTGCAACAAGTTTCTCAGAAACATTTGCACATACTACCATTCGCGATCGTTTATCACACTTGTTTAAAATTGACATATTTCAAAAGTTCCTAATATTCAGTTTTAACCAAAAAACCTTAAAGATTTTTCGTAACAAAACCGAATTCACATGCTGAACAACCTGTTTCACAACGATGAAATCTTAACTGGGTTGCCATTTAATAGAGGTTTTTCGGAGGAATTTTTTTTTTAAATGATCGAGATAGGTCATTAATTAATACGGTATGGAACAAATTAAATAATAGTGTAAATGATGTTAACAATTATTTTAGGAGCTGGAGAAATATAACAAATGTTACACTCTGCAAGAACTTAAACGAAAACAACCACCAGAAGGCGTTGACATCACATGCAAAGAAGTAAGTAGTCGACCCTTTCCTCACACTTCCCAAGCCAACTGTCAGGTGCGTTTTTAGTAAGGTTGTGTTTAATAAGTTATTTTTGGTAAACTTGGAAAAAGATTATTTAGACTACCGAAAAGTTTATGTAAATGTCTTTATAGCACTACCAGGCTTTGACGTTTATTGTTAACTGATCGTTTTTAATTTACAGAAATTTTTAAGTGATGCTGATTTCAAAGATGTGTTTGGGATGACCAAAGATGAATTCTATGCCAAACCAAAATGGAAACAGACTAATGTAAAGAAGGAGAAGGAATTGTTTTAAACTTTTATAGTCAAGCTACAAGTCCACCGGAAAAAAATATTACTTACAATAGATACCGTCATGAACTAAGTGACGAATCGTCAACTTTGTCAATTCATTTAGTTTCTCGAGCCAGACTATGCAGGATTATAATTATTATAAAAGCAAGTAACACCATTATTGTAGCGTTTTGAAAACTTATTATGTATTTTGCTATTTGCATGGATAAGGCTTTATTTATATATAATTGCATTTCACTGCATATTAATTGAAGTGGTCAATAGTGATATATGGTATAAAATTACTAGATTTGAATTAATGTATAATTATTATAAATGTCACTGCATATTAATTGAAGCAGTCCTCCGTGATAGCTTTGTATGTTTAACTATATTAGTTTTCATTTTATTTTACAATTTCAAGTTAGTAGTACTGCTTAATAATACTAGTAGTGCTGGAGAGAGTGCCCAATTATCCCTATGAACAAATAAATATAAAATTTTTCATTTAATTAAATAATCTATACTTGTATTTCAACAAACATTTTTGTCGACAGTAGTCAACATTTTAATTTTATTCTTTCTTATAAATTATGAATAAAATATGTTTTAGAAAGTAAATTGTTGCCCATGTTTTAATATTATCTTTCCATATAACAACAGCTACAAAATATTCCTGTGAGACTTGCTCATTCTTGTATCCGTTATTGTCTAGAGGGTCACTATTTTATTCATCAAATGTATCTATGAATCTGCTGTGGGTCCACATCTACAATAAGATTCAATCTGAGGCCAGAGTTTATATCTGCTGTACGGAGTCCACATCTAGTACTTTGTGTGAGTCAGAATATGCAATAGCCTGCAAACCAAAAAAAACGAACGAATGCAAATAGTGTTTACATGTACCTATCATCTCTTAAGTAAACTTTAGGAACATACTACATAGCATAGTTCTGTTATACCATTAGCACAATCCGAGTTGTTCTAGTCAAAGTTACATGAAGATTGAAAGCCTGTTCTCAAAAAGGTTTTCTACGGACACCAAATAAAAGGGTGGTTGGTTAGTAGATTGTGATAGCTAAATATGGAACAACAGTGGAATTTAAATTTACTGAAAGGAATGTAACTGTTATATACCTACCTCAGCTAGAAATCTGTTAATGGAATCATAATACCCTGTACACTGCCAAGTTTCATTGTGTGTACCAGATTCAAAACGAGCTAGTCGTTTCAATGAGCTACCACAGTACTAAAACAAGGAAAAAATATGTTATCAACTTTAGAAACAGAGTCAACAAATTTAATTATTTTCAATAATTTGTTTACCTTTAATCCTATTTTCTGCTGAAATTTTACTAATTTCTGTTGCATTTCAATTTTCATATGAATTTCTTATATTTTAATTACTGTACCCTATGTATATTAGGAACCTCAAGACATACTAATGAAAGCTCTAATTTGTAATTAAGCAGTTGAGTAAATCTAAAATTTAAAAAATTACATCATAGAGTTGTTGCATCATTTTGGGTGGAATTAGATTGTCAGAAAGACCTGTTAAGAATAACGTTGGAACGTTGACCTTACAAATTCTTTCTCTGGAAGGGTACTGAAAATAGAGGAAAAATATCTTAGCATTGAACAAGCATTAGAAGTATGTACAGACTTTCTATATCTTACAGTACAAGGTATCTATCTTCAGCCTGAAGCAATATTATTAGGATAACTCCCAGTCTTCTTGATTTCCCAAAGGGTTGCTTAATAGTCTCTAATTATCGAAGTTCAAAAGCAGTGTTAAAACGCATGTTGCACTAATTCATTTTGATGACATACTTTTGTATGTTGATAGATTCAATGTATTTTTAAACGTTCAGCTTATACTGCATAAATTATTAGTTTTGGATAACTCTCACTTCAAATTTCAGCAGATATAAAGGCTTAAAACCACTGACTGTGAAAAAGCTGTTGCGATACACATAACCCCCTTATATTCACACACTTGTATAAATCCTCCAGACTGATCTTGTAATGATATGTTCATTTTTCGTGAGCACAGAAAATGTGACACTGGAAAATTTCTACATTGGATAATAAATGTTATCCAGACACAACAGCTAGCAATGTAAAAGAACAGAAATTTCTCAGGCAATTCCAAAAGATCAGGTAACGAAAATGTAGAAAAAAATATTGTGCAGATGCATTACACTTAATTTACAGTCAATGTAATTATACATTACATCAATTGGTTAATAGGTTCTAAACATTAACACCTGCTTTTAACTTTCAATATTTTTCATAATTTCTATTGAACGTATGCATATTTGGCAAGTTTAGTTAAATAGTGGGAAGACTGGAACAACCATTCCAGTTTGCACCTTTTGCCTAAATATGAAATTATACTTACTTTACTTTTAATGCACCAGTCAGGTACGAACTTGAGCAATTTAAAATTAAATATATGTCTACCAATATCTGGTATTGAGGTGAATGAGTTTTCTATCATTAAGCCACATATATGATTCGCATAACGTTGTTGAGATGACAAATATATAGCAACAGCACCTCCTAGTGATCGCCCAAATATAAAGATTCGCTTGTGATTGATATCATTTCGAGACAGTAAGAAATCCATTGCTGCCTCACTGTCCAAATACAAACCTGCAAATCAATAGAATGTCTAAAAGGTCTTTTATACACTTAGCAAAACAAAAGTAAACAATTGTTGTGCGATGTTTAGGTATGTAGGTCTTAGTGAAATAAATACACAACTGTAAAATTTATAAGCAATACACTGAATTTAAAAACTTTCTTGGGAAAATCCTAACAACTATATGGAACTTATGTGGTGAACAACATATATGTTATTCAACAGGCTATAATACCAGTTTCAGTTGTAGTATACTAAATAGGTTTTTCTCAAAGGTGTTGCAGAAAGAAAAGTGACAAATTGGTTGATAATCAGAAAACTGCTCAAACAAAACATATAATAACTAAATTGTCGTGTTCATACCATGTTCACTAGGTGTCCCATCACTTTTTCCATATCCTCTATACTCCACCAGCAGTATATTGCAGCCTGTTGTCGTGTATAACCCATATGTGTTCATTAATCTGTGTCCTATATTGCCAGCATTTCCATGAACATAAATAATAGTAGGAGCTATATTTGAAATTCCTGGAAGTTCTTGCCGTACAAATAATGCATTTATTCTAATACCATCTTTAGTTCTTATGAAAACATTTTCAGATGATAAATTTACCATACTTGGAGATTCAACATAAATTCTGGAGTGAGGTGGTTGATTCGGGTAGTATAAGAGGTGGTCTTGAGCATTATATGCAAAACCTGCAATGGAAGAAAATGTAAGAAAAGGTCGATGCCTTCAGACCCTCTAGCTTTGTTTTGTACCCTGTGAAGGTTCACTTTGATTCTAAACTTTTAAATCTTTCAAAGGTAGTCTGAACCAGGTGAATGACATTTTTAGGAAGAAGGCAGATTTTAGCAATATCACCTTTAAAGTATACATTCATAATAATGGTGGTAAAAATTCAAGACTGTTTTATTCTGATAAAGAGGATATTTAGAATGTTCACTAGATGTCACTAGATATCTGGGAAGAGTTCCTATGCACAACTTCGCCCGTTTATTAAATAAGGTTCTGTTCTTAGTATCGGAATTAAATTTG
>JAOXYB010013678.1:0-19768 GCA_028565635.1 Phoronis ovalis | reverse complement strand
ATATATCATACCTCTTTGTATCTAGATACCTTAATATATTGCTTTTTAAACAGTAATATGAAATTGCCTACCTTTTTATTTCGGTGAAAAGTTTTCGGGAACAATCATAACAAAGAGTTACTTTGGTCATTTTGCCGTAATGTTGAGAAAGGGAGAAACTGTTTTGACATTTCCGTCAATTACATCAATCATTAATTTTTAAAATACGTCATCACAAATGTATTTGAATAACCATAACATGTAACTGTTATACTTTATTCTGTTTGAAGCAACGTCAAAATGTTGTCGAGAAACTTATGACTGAGTATCGATCAGTATCCATACAAGCTTATATTTTGCTTAATCGCTTTAGGCATCCATTCTGGCACCGTTGTTGCTGGTGTTGTGGGCTTAAAAATGCCGAGGTACTGCTTGTTTGGTGACAGTGTGAATACTGCTTCGAGAATGGAATCAAACGGCGAGGTGAATGTTTCTACTTTTTAGGTGTACTGTTATTTGTGTCTGATCTTTTTTACATGAGTGGGTCAGGATTAATGTACAATTTGAGAAAAAATAATAACAGCTCCGCGTCTACTTTCTGGAAAGTGCGACCTACTTTTTTCAATATTCAAAAATTAAGTTTTCTTGTTGTCTCCGTAGGCTATGAAAATTCACATTAGTGAAACCACTAAACAGTTACTAGACGGGGGATCATACGTTGTTGAACACCGTGGTGCAATTGAAGTTAAGGTAAATGAAGTATTTTGAGATGCTCTTGTATCATTGTATTGTATGTTCTGTTGTAATATGTTGGTTTTAATTCCGATTACAACAACCGACATCTATTGTCACTTAGACTAGCAGCATCTTTATCCATATTTAAAATGCTTCGAATTCATAATGTTTCGAATATGTTGGTAACAGATTTGGGTAAAACAACAACTAATTTAGCGTATTATTTGTTTAAGGTAACTGCATTCACGTGTAGTCTAGTCTAACACTTCAGCTATTTTGAAGTTATTACGTTTTTTTTAGGAGCCACATTTATACAGCTGGCTGTTGATGTTTCTTGTATATTTCTACGTGTAGGGTAAAGGCGAAATGAAAACTTACTGGTTATCACACAAGACAGATATCAACAAAGAAAATCCACTTCTATTACTCGATAAACAACGTCAAAACGTTTGTGATAGAGCAGAATACAATCCAGTTATCCTGCCTGATAACAAGATTACAGAAAACACCCACGCTGTAAAGAAAACAAGCCACGTGCACTTTGAGAAACAACTTGACAAAAAGTTGGACGATAATTTGATTAACAATTTAGATGACACTCCTCAAGAGAAAAGACAAGTTACACCACATTCAGCTCACGCTCAGAATTCAACTATAAATATCCTCGAGTCTGAATATACAGACCCAGTAAAGGGTTCGCATAATATTGTGATATCCCCGAGGCATGAGAAAACTAAAAATTCTGACCAACAAGGTGATACTAATGATGAGTACTTAAAAACATCAACTAACGGAAAGGCAGCCAAAGGCAAAAGTAAAAGTGGTCTTTGTGTAATTCTGTAAAAAAGAAGTACACACCCTGGGTACACACCCCGGGTACACACGAAACGCATTTGCTTTTTTCGAGCATCAAATAGAATTCTTTGTGAATAAAACGACTTCACAATGCTTTCCGTTGCTTTCTACTTTCTCACCTGTTGACCATTGCCGTATATCCTACTGTAGCTATAAGATAATCTACCAAAAACATCTGACGTGAAAATAGAAACATGTCCATTATTTCACGTGGATATTTTAAAATGTTCACAAAGCATAAAGAAATAGCCGGAATGTGAATTTAAAAATCACACTAAAGCAGCATTTATTGCGATTATTCAATTAAAACGTCTGAGCATTTGAACAGATCTGTGTAGTCCCTATCTGCACTGTCTAACACAACTCCGCTTCTTTCTACGCGATCAATAAAGTTCGCGTCAAAGGTCTAACACCTTGATTTAAGACGCTGCTCTATTGTACTATTGATACGGGTTATCCTTACGGTAGAATTACGTGTTACGTAATGGATACGTTCCTGTCCAGCTTATATTTCCAATTATTATTCTAAATTTATACTATATTATAGTCATAAGTAAGCACAAATTAATATATAAATAAATCTCTTATTTTGTGGTCAAAAAGTTTTGTCGTTATTTTATCTTTTGCTGTGGAGTTTAAATTATTTGACCTAAATTTACATGCACAGAAGGAAGAAAGTGCAAGAAATCGTTTCAAATCAATTAAACATATAGCATGTTTAATGAAAATCTATAGACAAAACTTGGTTGCTTGCATTACTGTGTAATTAGCTCGTTAATTATTGTTTGATTATTAATTGATAAGGTTGAGTAAACATAGTTTAATTTTTTAAAAGCAAAGCTTAATCAAAACAAAAATTTGCATTAGTACGGTGTGCGACAAGTCTGTGATTATATTGTGCTTATTGCTGTGTATTCCGCAATGTATAAATAAAGGAAATTGTACGATCCATTTTCGGAAAACTGTAGTATACAAAGCGAACCGAGAAAGCGTGTCTAATATGAATCAACACAATGTCTCAACATCTCAATGTTTCCCAATGCTTAATTTCTAGCAAAAGTTTAATTTTATATGGCAATTTTGCAGGTAAAGAAAAAACATCAGGTGAGCTGTTTTGCTAGGTAAAATTCCAATCAATATTTTTTTTGAGAAATTGAGTACTGGGAAGTTTTGAAATGTATCCATTCAATATACTTTATTTTCACCAGAATTATCGCCAAATTTCTTTATTTCAGCTGTATTATTAGATGAACCGTAAAGCTAGACCAGGCACCTTATTATTGTTTTATCTTATAACTTTTTCTCATCAATATTTGTTTTTTATAGTTACTAAAGCATTTGTTAAAAAGCGAAACAAAAATGGAAAACTAAATAAAAATTAGGGTAGCTGCACAGCAAACAAAATCTAAATTCTTAAACCCTGGCCCAAGAGTTGGTTTAGAGGAATTAGATTAACAACAGGTTGAAATGTTGAACTTGGCTTACCCGCTGGGCCAGGGCCAGTCTCGTCTGTAGTATAAATTATGCGGGGTTGTTTATTGCTGCTGTAAACCTCGTAAATATATTAAACATTTACTGCTATGATAAAAAGAGATTTTCTATGTAAATATCTGAAATATTGCATGCAAATTAGATTTGTTCTGTTTTATCACCTATATTATATGAAGTCCTTTACACGCTGTGTGACAGTAGCTGGTCACGATAATAAGACTATACTGAGGTTTCATTTGCTTTTTGTTACTGACAAGATAGGACTAAAAATTTTGTTCAGTCTAAATTCCTTTGCCTTTCATGCTTGGTTTCATGTAGCTGATTGTTCTCTCTGAAATTGCCTCTGCTCCATATTTCAATATTTGGGTTTTGCAATTACTCACACTCTACAATCCAATTTTAATCATAAGTGAAATTGTAAGTGCATACACTGATGTTGTTAAGACATGTAGATATATTTTTTCTAAGGTTAATTTTTTCTCAAATATTGTTAAATGTTACTGATATAATGAACGCTCACACAACTCAGATTAGAAATAAACATGTTGTTAACATTGTTGTGAACATTTGAAGGTCTTGTGAATTTGTATCATATAAGGATCACTTTCCCATCCATTTTAATACTAACAAATCTTGTTAAAAAAATTAGCCTACCAGATGAACATTTCTATCTGGTCGCACACACAGCCAATTTTTCTAACGCTTTTGCTATGGGTGCCTGAAGACCACCTGGTGGAAATAGGGGAAATCAAATCACTACTATGGCCTGTGGCGGACCCGTAGGTTCATGTCCCACGCATTGTTAAAAATTGTTGAAGCTTTTTCGATCAAAAAAAACTTTTTAGTGTCTTTTGTATTCTAGTGCATGAGGCGAGTCTTTGAAAAAAATATTGTAACCCTAACACGAAAATAAAACACAACTTTTATCACATTGCATAAAATGAAGAAAATTCAATGAATCCGCCGCTCTAAAATAAAATATGTTTTCACATCTGTAGCAAAATAAGTTTGCCCCCTTTCCCTCTAAATACATGTAAGTAATAATGTAAGTACCTGAACAGGCCGAATGGTAATTAAATGTGAAATTGAATGATCTACTCCTGACAGACTGATCTGATGATGTCAGAGAAATCTAAATAACTGTCACAAACCAGTAGTTAATACTTCATCGGAAAAGCATAACTGGGAAACCTGCAGTGAAATGAGGGGAAGTGTGCAAAGTGCTGGGACCAGGTTCTCACCAAGTGGCCTACAATGTACCGTAGAGATCCAGTTTATTGACCATGCCAGCACGAACAATTAATTGTAGGCTAGAGATATAATTATCTTGATTTGTGACTGAAAAAAAAACATCGGAACGTCAGGCAAGATATTATAAAAATAGTTATACCACTGAAATGGAAAATTAATTGTGTACTTATACCAATTTAAATGTAGTAGTATGGTATGCTCGTAACAGCAGTAATTGTTTGATTGAAAGACTTTCTAGTAAACTATACCATGGATAAAACAATTCGGCACACAACGTACAAGATAATGATAACATAGAAGGATACACCTCCAAGATGTTGATACTAATAGCTAATTATGAGATGTTGTTACTATTTATACGTAATATTGTTGTTTTTCTTTCAAAATCATGTGGCATTAAGTTTTTAAAGGAATCCTGAGCTTATATTGAAACAGAGTATATTGTACAGTTTTCCAGAAGGTGGTATGCACAGGTTTCCAGTAGAAGCACAGGGCTGCCTATTATCCGCCAATTAGGTGATACAATCGTTTTACACCGACCCAGCTCGTTGGACATGCACCGCCAGAATAGTCATGCAAGGTGGTACTAGAAGCGCAGATCAAGTTAATTGAACGTGTTCAACGAACGAAAATCACAGTCTGGTATGCTTTTATCTCAGTGGCTAATCCGTTTATAAAAATAAACAATCTTAGTGTGTTCAAATCTTTCGAATTTTACATTTGCTATTAGCTGTATGGTACGTAGTTATAGGTTTTTTTTATTGTACACCGATGCAATCAACCCATATGAAGTTTACATTAAGCCAAATTCTTCCTGGATCTTCTTGTGTAAAACAAAAGAAAAGAAACCGAGAAATGACACTAGGTATATTCTGCTGAAGTATTATTTCCTTGTTTTTACATTTTGTGGTGACTCGACAAACCATCTTGAAAACCCCAAACCTGTAGATGACTAAGATTTTTTTTCGGATTGCATTCTTCATTGAAACAACATTTTACTAATGCTTTGGAGCTTGTAAACCGAGGGTTTCACACGCTTAATTCCCTCTGTAGCAGACTTGACAGTCTCCTCTAGGTAATAAAAATCATAATTTTTAATTGAATGGCTGATTTCTGGAATGTCTTTTCGATTGATCTGAGAATGTCGCATAACCATAGTTGAATCTCTTATTGCAATTAATATCACAAAGGTGAGCCCTACTCCAAACATAATTATTAGCATTACAACATGCTTCTTTCGGTAGCATTGGAATGTCTTCATGGTAAGTTAACCCGGACGTCCTCACAATGAACTCCGATATCATATAATTTATAAATGCAACTCGTGCACTTATTTACGCGTGAGATATATACTATCACACTAAATGTCGTGATTTTTTGTCGTTGGCGCTGCTCGTGCATTATTGTGATTTAACGTCACTCTTGTCTGTTTGAACACAGCATGTGTTAGTTTTAGACACAAACTGACGCAAGGCGGCGAATGTGTTTGGACACTCGCGGACACTTCATTAAGTTATAACTGTACAGTACAGTCTGGCCACTAAGTAAGGAAATTAACCGGCACCACAATTTAATATATTAAAGTTGCAGTCAGTAAATGCAATATAAAGTTATTCCAGTCGCGACCGTTTTTTTAAAGTTATTCTTAATGTCACACCTGGATTTCTTTAATAAATAATGAAAGAAAAGCATGTAAAATTATTGTAAGCATATTTATTTTTGAGATAATATTTTCTAGAGATGTGAGTATTCAGTGCCAAATGAAAAGATGCATTTATATCGAATACGTAACATTTTATAATTAGATAACTATTGTGATATATTAAGTTAATAGTTAAAGATTAAACAATTTGCATAATTATAGTCCTCGGGCATTTCTTTATTTAAAAGAACACAATTCTATGCTTTAGCTTGTTTCCTGACTATTTTAAGAAGCGCCAGCAGCTAATCATTTAAATACAATTCATTCAGTGTTACGAGATTGCTTACGAAAATATCAACTGAAACACACCAGACACACCCCCGGGACACACCCATCTATTACATTTAAAAGGCGACCACGGAGGCTACAGTTTGAACATTTAGAAATTTCAGGGAAACTATAGTTATGTCTTCATTACAAATACTATTCTTTGCTTTTATAGTAACACCAGTTTGATATATGTACACATGTGCAAACGAAAAAATTAAAAGTATGCTTGTAGCACCACATCAGATTACAAAATAACCAAACGTAACACAAAAATAAATGCAACCAATAAAGATACATACCATACATGAATACAATGCTACCCAATCCTAAACAACACAAACGAATACTATATCAAAGTGATCTAATCCGAATCTAATTCAATGAAGACAGATAACCTAGAAACAAAAAAAAATAGTTACACGCCGGGTTATAGAAAATACAAACGCTGTCATAAAAATAACAATCACTACAAGCAAGGAATGTTCAAAAATATAAAACTATATGTTATATTTTTAAAGTAGCGATTTTTGAATAGTAATTCAACTTTTTCAATACTGAATTATTATTTGCCAAATATTATACTCAATATTTATTGTTTTTACACTATATTAAGGTGAGACGAACGGATAATTCTAAATTATTTCCATATAAACGGCATTACTCGGTTGTTTTTCCAACGACCTTTTTAACTCTTCTGAGCATTCGTATTTCTTCATATCTTGCAAACTTGGATAAGCATAGCCTTCGTTATCTGGAGTTACCCTGCATTGGTAGCCGTTTTGTGTTCCATGACAACATGCAGGCGGAGGAGAATACGTGGCACATGCAGTGGGGAGGTTGCATGAACGCTGATTACTCCCGATATGCATTGGAAATAAGTCGTGTGGTACAACATATTTATTTGCACAATTGCTGCATATATTTCCATATCTTGTCGACAACTGAATGCATGATACGCATAAGCCATACTGATTCGGGAATGACCTTGATGATAACTCACTCTGAATTGCATTTTTATAATCTGGTGGAGGACTACGATTACATTTCCCTTGTTGCTTTCCCTGCACAGGGAGCTGAGGTAATGGTGAAAATGGCGGGCTAATGTAATCATCATGAACGTATGCAGCAGAATCTTTGGATTTGACAATGTTGCATAAGGACCGGAAATTCCTACTGATTTTTACCTGGTCGTTTGAGTTTTCAGATAGAATACTATCATTTTTTCCGCGTGATTCTTGTGTGGTACTGGCACTACCAATGCCTTCGCGATAACTTTCAGTTCTACCGTTTCGTTCTCTTGCTGTGGTGTTCAATCGGTCACAATTTCTACTGGTATCACGCTCCATATTATCAGTAGACCTAGTGCCTCGTGTTTTCCTTTCGTTTCTTAGATGATTCCAAATGTATCTTAGCAAATAAATCAAAATGACTACGACCATGAGCGAGCCACCAGCCATTGCCGAATATTTTAAACCATTATGTAACGTTTCTTCAAAGATATTAATAGATGCATTAACATCATCTGAATTGACAGGATTTGTTTGGATGTTGGTGATGCCTGCCGTAAAAATGGTAAACTCAGAGCCATTGTGGTCTTGATTGTCGTTCATGTTACTTGACGTAAACGTTAACGGTGCTGGTGAATTGTATTGATCTTTCGAGGTAGTTGCATCGGATTTACCATTGCCACTGGTAAAACCTCCAGTGGAGTCTGTAAAGGGGATTGTTGCTGGTTGACAAGTTATTGTTCTGACATCAAAGCTTAGTAGTAGCAAAGCTGTAATGAAGCAAGAAAAAAACAGTCATTCAGACTTTAGATGCTTTCATACATACTGATATGATCTGATAAAACATACATTTACATGACGCATATCAAAAGGCTCTCCGTGATGCAGGATCAATTGCATATATTGTTAATGATTGTATCCATTGATACATTTTGCTTATAAGGAAATATTGTTTTATTAAATTATGTTCCCCAATTAACTACTGCTATAATGTATAATGTACATATGCCACTACTGGTACCTTCCGAGCAATTACAAAATACGTTTCGTTACATGACAGTTTATTTTCCGTAATATAACATTTTTATTATCAGTAAAAGTATAAATAAAAAAATAAATATTTCAACTACGAAAAAAAGTCACGATGCTTTGCAAGTTGTCTGTTTGTGAAACAATAAAACCAATGCGCTTTTTATAAGTGTGCTAAAGTATATTGTTTTTATGTGAAATGCAAAACTCAAATTAGACATTGCTTTTTTATTTACATGTAGACCTATAATGGTTTAATTTATCTTAAGCATGTTAAAACCAAAATTAAAAACGTATTTATATATACTGCTGCATGAAATAGCAAAACTTACCGATTGTTATAATATATTGAGTGTAGTATGCCATGATGACCACAGTTTGCTATTCACCGAGGAATCTAGCTTAACGTGTGTGAGAAAACTATTCCAGCCTAGTAAAAAATAATTGTCAACAACGATTAACGCTCAATCAATTTTTTTTATCTCATCCAGGGAAAAACTACGTTCTTTTTTGCTTTTTTGAAAACTAGGTAGAGTTTTTAAATACGAAAATTCGTCGTAGCTATCAGTTGTGTAATGACTGCATCAGCAACAAATACGTCTAGTATCCCCTAGTGGGTCTTTCGATTTGACCTTTTCTGTTGTCACAACAGTACGCGTGAAATGCCGAAACCTATTAATAGTTTGCTTAAAGATCTGCATGAATGGACTGTCTAAATGTGCAGTACATGTTTCCGAGTTTGCAAGTACAGTCTGTGTAACGTAATTGGAAAAGGAAAAATGCAGAGTACTTTATTACTGGCACTTATATTTCTTTCTACGACAAAGAAAATATTGCTTCCCAGTTGAAATGGCCGATATCTTTACATCATAAATTCGGGAATGAAATGATTATCTACTTCACATTTATGTTACATAAACTGTGGGCAACTCCCCGTCTAGACCCCCCTACTGTTGGGTAATTATAAGTATATAATCTCGTGTAGGCCTACTGTCAATAATTGTCGTTTCATTTACTAAACGACGATATACAGTGGTGTGATAAGAATGTAGAACTGTTTTAGGCCTCCACTTTATACGAAAAGAAAATATTTCCGAAAGCATTTCTTGAAATTCTTAAATTGTGTGTGTATAGCTATTTCGATAGTTTTAAAGTGCTATATAGAAGTTCACAGATAGCTTTTATGTTCCCTAGAAAGGAATCCACTTTTTCACAAAAATGTTCCTTGAAATGGTCTACTTTTCTATAAGGGTCCACATTTTGAACGAAAACCCTAGAAATGAGTCGATTCCTTTTTCTAAAAGAAAATGCGCAAATGGATCTTTTTCTCGAGTGAAAACCCTGGCTAGAAAAAATATTAGAAATGGCTGCGTATTTTGAGTTTGTGTTGCACATGCGAACCACGTCTAAAAAAAGGACAGTATCCCTGGGACAAGGAAATTTACTCGTACATTTCCCTGTTGCACTGAACCGTTTTGTATACGCAAGACTATTGAAATTAGAAGAATGTGATACAGGTTCTTGGTTCCCCTGATCAGAACGGTTAGGGTAGCACACAACAGTAGGAAGTCCCATCCAACGCAATTTTAAATGAACGATTTCAAATATATTTATTAAATAAACGCCAATAATGAGCGCTAATTTCTCTCTCGGTCCACTTGCATCACATATATCTTAGGAAAACCGATCCATTTACCCCCCAATGACCGCACGGATTTCGAGATATTTGCCAAAAATTGAACCCCCTTGGAGATTTCTCCGATCGGAATCTGGAGCTACTTGAACTTGACCTCTCGTACGCGAACTGATACGAGGCCATGTGATGCGCCCACAGATTTTCGTTAATTTCACAAGCAACAGCTATTATTCTTGTTCGAAAACACCCTATATATTTTAACTATAATTTAATGGATTTATGTCCAGTGAGACACACTTCTACACCCCCTAATTATTTTTTTTAGGAACTATCCGAGACCAGCACAGCTCAAGCTTACTGAGTAGTGCTACGTTAGAACCCCATCTAAAATTAGCCAGTACTTTCCCATGATGAGGAAATTTACTAGTACATTTCTCTGTTGCACTGAACCGTTTAGTAAACGTAAAACAGTTAAATCTAATTTAAATAGAAAAGTTAGTATATCGTTTTTTTATGGAGTATTACCATTGACACTAAGGTGAGACACAAGTTACAGTTTTTTACATAATAAAATGATAAACAAAAATAACAACCCGGGATAGCAACCTGGATGGGAATACATTCCTATCTGCTCTATCGGTGCAATATTGGCTGGGTTCATTTCACCAGGCACTGTTAAATGCAAGTTGTGCAAAGATGTGTTAACACGTACGTAAACTGAAAGTAAGTTATATGCACTATATCGACCGGTTTCACAATTCTGAAAAAAAACCTACAGTAATCTTTTTTTAATTTAATACGTGTTAGGTTTGCGTAGCCAGAGTGTACATGTATAATATATCATTATTTAAATTCCTGAAAATCTGATATATGCAAATGCTTTCTTTAATCAAAAGTACTCAGCTCTGAATATAGTTGCTGTGGCAATATTATGATCACTTATTGAAGAGCGCTATAAGGGGCTTTTCGCGAGCATCGTCTTGGTCTGTTAAGTGCGAGCAGCGAGCATTGTCATTTGGCGAACATTTTTTTTGTTGTTTTTTTTGGTAACCGTTTTTTTTTGGTTAATTTTTCTTGTTAAGTGCGAGCAGCGAGCATTGCCGATTTTTAAGTGCGAGCATTGCACCTTGGGGGATAACCACTACCCCCTCATTGAAGACATGACGTTTAATTGTAACTGTTTTCAAATCAGCGTATATCCAGTACAAGCATGAACAGTACAAGCAATATTTATTTAGATTGTTCATAAAAATATATTCTACAAATTAAACAATGTTGCGCCTGAAATTAAGCTTCTATTCACCAACAACCCACAAAGTCGATATGTATACAATGGTAATGAAAGGTTCTGGAATGCAGAGTGGAGATAGCTAAGAATCTTGATTGCTTAAATGGCATTACGTCGTATGCATTTCCAAAACAAATCATAAATGGAACAATGCCTACTTTAATAATAATACCAAATAGTTGAAAATATCTACAGGACCCTTCTGTATGTTACAATATAATGCATGAAATGAATTTCCGGTACGATGCTTTTGTAAGGCAAATTCGCAGCCTCCCCTGGTTGATACAGTCATTAACAAACACTTGTACAAATAAAACAAATTTTTAAAAATCAACGTTTCTTAATTTTATTATTATAATGAACATTTTCATAAAAAATTAACAGCTTTCAATAACAAATAAACTTTAATAACGAGAAATGTCATAATGGAATGCCTTTCATACATTGTAATGTTGCATAAAACAAAGTAATAATATAGCATTTACTATTTTCGCAAGAGTATAGCTATACGACTAACTTACTTAAAAAGGACAAAAACGCTTACTTTCATGCGTGGCAAGGTATTTTTCTATATGTAATAAAAATTATTGTCGCAAATAATACGTCATATACAAACGTCCATGACAGCACTGGAATAAAATTGTACCCGGCCGAAAACTTATATTTAAAACAAAGACATCTACATTCTGCAATATAATGATAAGACGCAAGCAGCAGCTACTGATAGTTAACAAACCGTAGGTAAGTAAAACTGGCATATTTTCCGAATATTTAGCAAAGTAAACCTATACCAAACAGCTATTTGCAGGCACCAGATGGCGTGACGAGCTGAATCCAATCATGGAGTGATACATTACTGTTCTGTTTCAGCGAAATGTGAGAGTGACTGGGTTAATTTCAATGTGACCCGGATGTACGCAAATAGCTTATTGTCGGTAACTTGGGCAAAGGTGTAAGAATACGTAATCATGGTAATTCGCACGTTATCTGCTTTACGATTTGAGAAAGCTATGTCTGAACCGTATGTGTTTTTGTATCATGAACAGTACTAACAGATATTAAAAACATGTTGCTATTTGAAGTAAAAATTAATTGTAAAACATAAATTGTTAACAAAAATAAATTAATTATACAGTGAAAAACATATATTGCACACTACTGTCCTCCATTTTACCATTTTCCGCGAATGCAAGCTTCTCCTCTCCACCATTTTTCCATATCATCTACATACTCATAATGTTTCTCATCATCAACAGCATGAAGCAAGCCACAAAGTCGACATATAAATTTAGTATCTATAAATTTTCCCGTTCCTTTCCATTCGAAGAATTTATTATATTCCTTGTCATTGCTGTCTAGGTAATGAAGATATTCCGCCAACTCTTTCGTCGAATTAAAGTCATTAACATGAATGTACGAATGAACTGGTGCGGATCGCTTTAAGTCAATAGGGCGTGCACCCATGACAATAGGGAGAACGTCATTTCTAAAATGAATTTTTTAAAAATAATACACATTAATTATTACTCACGAATATTGAACTGATTTGGCTACTGATACAAACTGAATAATTACGTTTATGGCAAAAGTAGCATCGAATTAGCGTATATACACTGATAAATATCTTAAACTATATATTTCCATAGAAATATCACCACTAGAGGTCGTTTCAGAGTGTAACTGACGACAACAGGTCAACAATGGAAAATATTCCAACTAGGATGTAAATATATCCCCAGACGTGAGGCACCAACTCATCAGGTGACCATACTGAGATGACTCCCGGCCTTTCGAAATGTCTGTTTGAAAAACCTTTAGTAATTGCGTGCTGAAATTTTCCAGGTACCCCATCAATAAATTTTATACAAGAACCTTTGAAATTATTAATTAAACTGGTATGCGGCTTAATGCAGCATTATTAACAAGACCATATAGTGAGGGTGTTATATTATTAATACTATATTAGAGAGAATATGTTATAAAGTCATAACACATACTAAATGAACTGCAGGGATGTTTTCTATTGGTATTATTCAATTATTTATCATATATAATATGATAAATCGATTTCCTTAATTTGATATATATGAACTAAACGTTTACATACACAAGATATCTCACCTTCTAATATGCTCTTATTTATATTACTAATGCTCGAATTAAAAAAATAACGATTTCCAAAATTCAAGGATGATTTAATTAAGACATATAGAATGTAATTTATAGGTATAGCCAAGCACAAACTTGACACAATTTATTGGAGTTTTGGCAATAATTTTAGTAGACAGATAATAAATAATATATCATCTTGGTCTGATTGTTTCTTTTAACTAAATAGCAACTCTAGCGAACAAAGGACATTCGACTTTCCTAGGTCATCTGGAAAACTGAAAACAGAAGAACATAAATATTATCATTTTATGCACTCCTTCCTCATTATTCATGTCACCTTGTACAGTAGGTAAGATGAAAAGAATGTATTGTAATACATACACTTACCCTAATCCATTCCAGTATAATTTTTCTGTGATGTAATCCTTGCAGTTTGAATTTTCAAATGCTAAATAAAATTTGTATTTCTTGCTTAACATTTTAAAACACTGATCATCCTTTGTGTGCCTAGGACATTCCATAGATCCACATCTTCCATAGATATCCACGTTAATATATTTTCCCAATTCTTTTGCAAATTCAAGACGACGGTTTCTTGCGCTACAGTTTGACACAAACCAAGCAACTTTTTTCGATTTTCCCGAGGCAACATTTTTTTCTTGAGGTTTTCTTAAAGCGGAAGAATCATAAGGAACGAATTTTTCATAAGGAGCTACAATGGTGGAATCATGCCTATAGGTGGCAGTCCAGTTAAAGAAATTCCTGTAAGATGCAAAATTAGGTGTGTGGTATGGAGATTCTAATAAAGAGAGAATAAAAATTTGTTTAGGAGATGTTCTACGAACACTTCTTGGAGCATAATGATGAAAAATCACAGCGTCTGCTTTTGTGATGTCTTCATTTCTATCAGTTAAATGACAATTTCTTACTTCACATTTTTTCTCAATAAACAGGCTTTGTCCGCTTTTTTCTCCATTTCGGAATCCACCCCAATTTAATATTAATTTAGGCGGTTTATTAATATTTGGAGTTTTATATCGCAGCTGTGCTAAAATTCTATCATCCCAGTCAAACTTTTCATCATACCAAAGTCTCCCGGGATCACGTCCATTTAAATCGGACACTATCATTCCACTTATTGGATTGAAATCAAAATCCCAATTTGATTCTGTCTTCAGGGATACTTTCTCCGCTGTATTCTGTACATATATTTCATCGTTAACTACAACTTTCAGCACATCTTTACGCATCGCCTCATTACGAGGGTACATTTCTTTAGGTGTTGACAAAGAGAGATGCCATTTTTTCTGTCCAGTAGAATTACCGGAGGAGTTTTTGTTATCCTGCATGTAATCATTTTTTGCATAGAATACCTTTAAATCACGTTTGTATTGAGCACGTTGGTCAATGGCGACTGGAATTTGTAGGAACGAATTGAGCGCCACAAAGGAGACTAATGTCATTCCGAAAAGCACCAGAACAATTTTTTTGAAATGGAAGCGAAACAACTTCATTGCATAGCTTTATTTCAGTTGGGTTTGATTAATCTTCATCATCATATACACAAAAACAGCATCACTCACTGGAAAAAAGAAAAGATGTCGAATTTCTAGAGCATGACAAGTTACGTCTGTGGGAATTATTATATTTAGCTTCAGTAAAGTAAATTTTAGATGTAACATCCTGATCAGTGACTGCCTCAGCATGCTAAAATGAGGCCGTAATAAACTGAAACAACAACTGCCCCCCTACAGTAAAACTGCCCCCTACAGAAAACTGCCCCCCTACAGGAAAACTGCCCCCCTACAGGAAAACTGATTTTTTTGTAAGTTTAACAGTGGTATTCTGCAAAGCATGCAAGGCTCTGTTGTTTCTCAGATTTTCTGAACAAAAAGAGAACTAGAAACATGTGAATGGACATAGTTATAGTTTAGACAAAAAGTGTAATGATAATCTCAAGCAGGTAAAATAAGGTGTTACTTATTTTTTTAAACCTTACTGCTTACCTAACCGCATGTTGTAGAAGCTCTCTCTCTCTCTCTCACACACATATCTAATATAATTTTAATTTCATTTATATTTAATAAACATTTTGTAACTGTGAGCAGTAGCAATTAAAAAGTTTTTCAACATTCGAATCCATAGACACCATCCATGCTCATTACATTTAGTTCATAGGTATTTTTTTCATTATAGACAGGTAATGTTCCTTTACTTTTATAGGAATGCATAATGAAAAAAAATATCTAATCAAGATATCAGACATGACATTTAAATTAAATAGACCTTGTTAAACATGTCTAAGGCTTCGTAAACCCATTGTAAAAATAGTTTTGTGCAATTATATAAGTATATATACTCAGATAATTATTATACAGAACTATTTTTACCTCCATTGACAATGATTCATTGTTCTGAAAATTAGCCAGTGCATTGTGTTTATACAAAATATTTATAATTTGATTGATTGTCAATAAAACAATATAGCTGTAGATTTAAAGATCAAGGGGGTTTCAACAACTTGATATCTTTCTTTTATTGCATTTTATAATTATAACATTTCATCTAATTGTAAAAATCACCTCTGTACCTGTGCTCCTTCAATAAACTTTCGCATTAGATCTTGACGGTTTTTTGGCAACATTAATACACTTTTTACAAAGTCATGACTATATAAAAATTAAATCTGTTTGTAATCGTCTGACCAAGTTTTAGGTAATATTGCAAAAGTGATAAAAACCTGTTCAAGGTCAGATGATTATAAAAAGATTTATTATGAAACACTTATCGACTGTGACAAGGAAAATAAGTATTTTTTCATACTGATTCTCATTTACGGAGGTTAAGTTAGTTTAGCATTAAAGCTACTAAACGCAACTGGCGGTTTAATGATCTTCACTTTTAAACGTTTATTTAGTAAATTCATCTGTTTTGGTAATACACAATAGAACACCACTTTAACTATAAGTTATATATATTAATGTATAAGTATAATCAACATGTAGCTACATTTTCTGTCTTCAGCAGACATGTTTAAAAACACAAAATATTGTGAAAATGAGGACGCTCCAGGGCTGCACTACATTACAACAGATTACGAATATACTGTTAGCACATACCTGTAATACTAACTATTTATGCATAGAAATGATGAACCATTTTGGGCATTATTTTCCACAGTATTCAAGAAAATAACTGTATATTCCCCCATCGAATACTTTAGGAGATTATGTGCAACAAGCGAAGGTTGTCGTTAAATTTGTGCAACAGCAAAAACAACACGACATAAACGTGACATTTAAAGTGTCACAGACTTAAGCCAAATAATTCGTTCTCGTGTGGTAATAGGATTTACTTAAAACTATGTTAATTAAAAAGATATGTATACAAAGTCAAGTGACTTATGTTTAAATAGCATCTATTCTACAACCTAGAAACTCAAAATGCATTGTGCGTGTCTACATATACAGAATGCATAGGTGTCTATATATGTACATAATTCTATGTCATGTGAGGCCTACAGGGATTTTAAGCAAACTGTTAAAAGCTATACTGATCAGATGTAAAAACTACACAACACGGGGGAAAATAAGAGAAGTGTTTCGTATATATAAAAGCAATATAAGCTACCTAGTCAACGAACATTTATAAAGACATACTAGTAGGTGCCAGCTAATGTCACACAACTCAACTAATGCTTTTTTAAATGAATTACCTCATTAATTATTTATGCTGTATGAGGAATTTAACAGGATGTCTCTTATGAGTACATGTTGTATATATTCCAAACTGTATTATACACTCACGGATCATAGATACCAAAATCCTTTTATTTCGATCTTCATATTTTTACCCGGGGGGTCACGACACATGGCAAATTTTTGGTCCGGGTTTTAGGCCTAGGGATGGGTTTCGCAAAACTTATCGTATCTTAAGTCTAAGTTACAATGTGTTTCTGATTAAATTTAGACTATAAAGTTTAGACTTTATGACAGATTTAATACGACGCACCTTAATATTGTTAGTTGAGAAACCATACGCTCTGTACACATCACCACTTTTGAATGACAGTGCCCATGAGTTATTTATAAGCCATTATTAAGTAAAAAAAATACGCACTGTGTCGAATTATTATTCTTATTTTGAGCACGTACGACATACTATTTTCTTTATTTTTGTCAATCATTACTTGTAACCAAAAACATTATTTATTGTTGGTAAAACTTGACCTAAACAAAGCGTTACGTTTAATAATATTGTAAAGATCCTTCCTATGAAGCAAGGACAACAATAGCCTCTTTTTGGGACGTGGTGCTAAAATCAGTACCCGTGGATTCAAAATTCTGATCCTTTTGGCGATCTTTTCACCTAAAATCATGTTGTGAGAATTCATACTCATTGGTTTCATATTTGTTATTGTTTCATTTTCTACTACACATTGAATAACGCTGGATCTAACCGCTGAAAAATATACTCTTTCGCCACCTTTTCAGTATGCAACCATTGTGAGTATCACCCCCTATACGTTAAGTTCGCCATTACGTCTTGTTTAAATGATATTTAATATAGTTCTGATGAATACATACTGTGACAACCATATCGCGTCATGCTGTTAAGAATATGCAAAATCTCAAGTGTCATGCAATCATAAATTTATATAATTGGTTTTTTTTTACTCATACATATAGACTATTTTGTCTTACTGCTAACATTTCAAAAGCATAAGTGAAATGTATTATGAGCACATACTTATTTTGGATTTTTAAATATGAAGTTCAACAAAACAAAATTCACTTCCATAAAGTTGATAGCATAGGCATATAAACCAGTCATAGGTTTTATCAAACAAGAAGTTGTAGTCGAAAACACAAAAATACATTGTGTACGCACAACAGCGCAGTTTCGTACTTCGTGCAATAACAATAGCTACAGAATGAACGAAATTGGTAAAGTGATATATTGCGTCCACGTCTATATAAAAATGATACCTAAAATATATAATTTTCTATGATATATGAGAATGTTCGTCGAAGTCTTTTTTTTAATGTATACCCTCAGTCAAATAATAGGGGCATTTAGTCCATTGGTTACGTGAACTAACACGTGTGAAAGTTAAAAAATGTTGAACCTGGTCTCTTCTTGGATGGGTGGCTGTGTGGATCCTTTCGTTCTTGACTATCAGGAGGTTGCCTTTGATCCATTTTGGTCAGAATTCTAACCCCAAAGAAGGTTTTCCCTGTCTAATCATAATGAATGCCCTGACAGTGTACTTGACGTACCACGGTATCCATACTGTGGGCAGAACTTTCTTCCTATGAGCAGTCCTGTCCTCCTATCCGGATTATTGTTATTATTATTATGTATCCATTATCACTGTACTATTGCAGTCACCGCCGGTTTAACACAGCTCTTGAAATTGCGTTTAAGGCAAACTGGTACTGACGCCTGATTTATAATAACTAACTTACAGTACACGTACAAAGTAAAAGTAGTAAGTTTGATACAAATAACATTTTAAGACTGTGGCAAATCCCAAACTAAAACTACACTACACGTACCTATACATGAAGGAGCATTACCTTCCTTTTCTTACTCGCAACTCGAAAATCATCGACACCGACGCACGGCTAGATGTATTGTATCATGTGCAGGGAAATAGATAAACTCTGGCAGGACAGAATGGTCGAAAATAAACCTAATATATACTAATACCTAATGACTTGCTATACTTACAAGAACTTATTGTACAGCTGTAGAGTACATGTATATGTACTGATCAATCGAATCTTTTCATCGATTGTATGAAAGAGATCAAATGGTTTTAAATCGATATGTAGCACATGCCAAATACTCACAACTCCTCATTCTTGAACGGTCTGTGCAAGCATTGATAACAAATGAGGTTACCGGTTACTTGTAATTTTAATTGGAGTTCGTGACTGAAAAAACTAATAACGTGGGCAAGTTGTTCAACTTTGTGCTAAAATACGGTTCTGTTATTTAGCCTCTAAAACTTGTGTGGGTATAAAGTAAAAAACAAATTCATGAAGAGGTCGTGTCACGTGCCTTATAACTAAACGTTGCATAGTTGTGTGAAGTGGGGATATAATTTACGATCCAATTTTGTAATAAATCAAATTCGTTGATGAATTGTCGATTGATGCAACTACTGAACAAGGAAATACCTTTTATAAGAATCTCTTTGAATAAAATTTATTTGTATTTAACAAATGTTATTGCTCTGAAGTCTCTCTTTCTCTGTTCCTCTCTCTGTCCCCCTCTCTCTCTCTCTCTCTCTCTCTCTGTCCCCTCTCTCTCTCTCTCTCTCTCTCTCTCTCTCTCTCTCTCTCTCTCTCTCTCTCTTCCTTTCTCCTTTCCTTTTTTCCTTTTCTCTTCCTCTCGCTCTTTCTTTC
>JAOXYB010013567.1:0-17069 GCA_028565635.1 Phoronis ovalis | reverse complement strand
TTCTTAAAAATATCTATAAATTATAAGCTAGAATTTAACAGAATTGGAACTAGAATTTGAAGAAAAAACAGGTATCAACTCCACCCATCTATTGCAAATCGTCAACAAAGTGTAACATAATAATGTGAATCAATGCCATACCTTTCTTCCTACCCTTCTTTGTTGGTGTCTTCTCAGCGGTTGTTGGGTTTGCAGACTGAGGTGGGTCATCATGAAATACTTCAGTGTCTCCTACAGAATTTCAAAAAATGCATCCACTGTCGTAGCTACTCAGTTTCACAACAGGAAGGGCTAATGTACAAATTGGAGCCCTTAACCCCTTTTCTATCCAACTGTATTAATGTCAATACCATTTTATTTAAATAATAACACAACGGTATATATAACTAGCTTGTATTTTAGGGTATCCCACATTTTTAAAAAATCATCAGCTCATAACACATTTGTAGCCATTTTAGCAGAAACTGCCATATGAGTAGAAGCTAGTAGTCTTTGCAATGCAAAGGTCACTTATTCTGTAATGATTCCAGTAGACAATTAAATTTTGTTTTGTTAATTAGCCACCGTTTGGATATTAAATTACCAAAACTGAAGCTTAAAAATTAATTTTAAACGGAACTTTGTATATATTACTTTGACTGGTGGTGGAGGCAACATCTACTGGCTGGATTGGGGTAAAGATGGCGGCTGTGATGGGAAATACTTCACAGAATTTTTTCTGATGGGTGAAAACCATGGGATATATCCATATAGGATAATTTATAGAGCTGTGTCCCCTAACATCAGACTTTTAAATGAATTATAATTCAACATACTCGCACTATCAGTCTTATAAACTCAACTAAAAGGGACACATTTAACATACAATCTACATCACTTACCCTAGTGTACAATATAGCGATGTGTTTAATGTGTAAAATTTGAGCTGCTTAAGGACATTTATAGTTTGCAACAAGAGAATTAAATTAACAAACAACAATGCACGACATGGATAATGAATGACTTGCTCAGTACCAAGGTATACCATTCATAGGTAAGGTAGATTCTTACCTAAAGTGACAGAAGAGGTTAGCCCTGCACTGCCATGGCCTGCTAGTGAGCGTCTAATTTTCAGCTTGATAGGTGTTCCCAAGGGTGACAAACTGCCCTGTTTTTCATTACTACTGGAGGGCGATGATTCCGTGGAAATACCATTCAGATCTGGCTGTTCAGAATTCGAGGGACCAGTCTTGTTTGGATTTAGAGTCTGTGGAGTTTCTAGAGTAGCATTTGTTACAATATTTGCATAGCCATCTGGAATTGAAATGGCATTTTTATGTTTTAGCACCTCTGTAACACAGGTCAGATGTGGATAATTTTAAGCAAAGTAACCAATACAAAATCATAATTTCAGCAAATGAAGATTTCTATCCACATTGTATACATTCTGAGGCATCAAAAGCATCTACTTAAGCATTGCATAATAAGTCTGAAAACACATTTCTATGAAATAGCCATTAATAAGCTTTAAACCTTGAAACTCGTATTAAGTAAACGTTTATCCCTGGCTACAGCACAATTATCAGTTCATGAGACGTAGTCTCCTGTGCTGTAAGTCCGAATTATCTCATACCATTGAGGTTGTTGGGTCCTATACTAGTGGTGGACAAGCACTACAGTAAATACATACAGATTTGTCGCTGATTTGCTACCAGCATTTCGGATTCAAATACTTTTATGGCGAGTTAGTGCAAGCAATTGATTTTTACCTGATAGTATTCACTGCACTATCAAAGTAATGTTTACAGTAGTAGAAAGGATTTATATAAAGCCCACCAGGTAATTATTTCTACACTTGTAAAATGTACAATAGATTATTGTGTGTTGAATCATTAATTAAATTGAAATGTAGTGGAAAATGAACAATGGTGGTATCAGCAAACACTGTGCCTACATGTAATAACTGCTGGTTACTAATACATTACAAAGCAGGATATTTGATATAATATGGATAAAAACAACTTTTCAATTTTCTTATTCTTACATTTGCTTAAATTTGTTTCCAATTCTTGAATTTCCAATGATTCAGATTAATTTAACAATTTATGATTATAATCAATCACATCACCTCACTACTATGCTATGTCTCTGCAGAATTCAATCAAATTGGTGAGTAAGTACATTCTTAGAAAATTCTTGTAACACTATGGTCCACCTGGGGGTTACATATCAACTATATACCTGTTTTTTCATCTTTTGCACCATGTTTACTTTGGGCAATCTTTAGATTTGTAGACATCATAGGAATCTGAGGTAAAATATGTCTCACAGGAAGTGAAGGTGCTGTAGACGAGACACCATTGTTTGATGAAGGCTTCGTGGATACCCCATCTGGTGGTTGAGAATCCATGCAGAATGACTGAAACAACGGACATGACATATTAGATCTTCACTTACAGCGTCAGGCCTTTTTTAATATTAATACATTTATACTTAATATAGTACAACACAATGCAATGATACAAATTAAGTAAAAATCAAGATAATTCAAACTACTGATAATAACAGCAAGTTATATTTACAAGAAGCACACCAGTTTGTATGCTAAACGGTATCTTATCAGACGTTTTTTTATTACTGAACAACCCTAGACTGATACAGAGAGTGCTTACAAAACAAAAATGTGAGCAATGAGTGAAATGAGTGCTTTCAGTAGTATGTCACATTACTACACATTCACAATTGTATTTGCATGAGGAAAGCACGCAAGGAATATAAATTTATACTAAGCTATTAAATATCAGCATCTCCAATAAAATGCTTAGATGAAAAAAAAAACTGTACAAAGTGTAGCAAAAACTTTATAGATCAGCTACCTTCCTGACTTTGCACTTGTGTCAGAATCTTACAATATTTAATTTCAAGTCAATTTGACTGGCATATAAATTATAACACTGAAATGAGCCAGGTTTGTTATTAGGAAATGCTTTAGATAGACACAAGACTTTATGATAGAGGTTAATGCTTTATTTGTGTTTTCATTGCTAAAAAAGTATGATATTGTAGTGATTCCCAGGGATAGCACATGCAAATCAGACTCCAAATGTATTGATTCACAATCACACTTTTTGAACCTCAGCCCCCAATTAAAAATCATTATTTCTGGTATATGCTAAGAAAATTTCGCCATACAGATGCATGTGTTAGCCTTGAAATACTATAGATACTTGTTATAACCATTTAAATAAGTAAAATGAGCACTCACAATTATTTTGTTATCACATTCACCTAACAATTTACTCAGCACAGGTGCTCTCTGTTCCAATGAGGTCGACAGCGGGAAACTGCAATGCCGTGATTGGTTATGTTCTACTTCCGGTTTCATAGGCTACCTTTTAAAGCGATTTTGGTGCGAAAATTGGTAATTATGGATAGCATTTAGGATGCAGGATGCAACCGTCAACATATAACCAATTAGCTTAAACAAATCATACGTTATTTAGAGAAACATATTTGGAAAATAATAGGTAATAAAGCGGAGATAACTCCAATATACATTTGTGATGGGGACATCTAGCGGATGCGTTTTGAGATCAAGATAGAATTACATGGTGTGCATTCATGCATGGTTCTGTATCCATTACGTTTTTATTTAACTGTCCGTGTATAAAACTGATATGACTATAATATATTATTGACTGTTTTATTTGCAAATATAGACAGTATTTTTAAAAATTATAAATGGTAAATGGAAAATCAATTGTTCATTTACAAAATCAAGCAATAATAGGTATGTTTTATTTTATAATGATAATTGCATCAAAAATCAACACATTAATTATACTGAGCATAATTGTGGCATACACATGATTTAAGACACCAAGTCATACTTCAAATAACAATTCCATGTTCATTATTGTTACTATTGTTTATATGAATAGAGCAAACTTATAATAAAATTGGTATTCCGGTTATATCTTTATCAAAACAGGTAGAAAACATTTGCAAAATACACTAGAAAACACCAATGTACCCACCAATCAGAAACTTCAGTAAATAAATTTTGGGAGATCTTTCAACAAAAAATATCCATTTGGAATGCTACAACATTCAGACTTGATGGAAGTTTGTTTGAACATACCTTGTTACAGAGACTATAAATACAAACTACAAAACTGGACATGTTGACACACAAAATGCGAATGCTGCATAATTGGACAAATATTTATATTCCAAGCCATATTTCTTTAATTTTCATTTAGAGTCATGAATTTTAATTCAATAAAATACATCCCACAGAAATTGCCACCATATACAATTAGGAACTCCAGGATAAAACAAGTAGTTTGGTATATTTAAATAATATATTCTGTGGCATCCCATATTTAAAAGTAAATAATCAGCATGTAAATATCTTTCACAAAGAAACTATCAAAAAATTGAGTACTGCATCACAGGTCAATCTAGTAAACTCATCTGTTGTGCACGTTGTATTGCTGCTTTAGTATTTCTGGAAAAACGAGCACAAACAGCAGGTGAACTGATCATAGGTGGGACACATTATACGACAGACCTTGTCCAGTACAAAGATAGCATACCACCAGAGAAGTTCTGTGTGATACCTGTAAAACTTCACTAAATTATGCAAACTTAGTTTGTTTACATGCTTGTCCAGCTTAAATAAATGCGTGTTGAAGTTGATTATCTGGAACAGATGCAAAATTCAAAATGACAGGAATATCAGTTAACTATTGTTCACATTTGTCATAAAGTAAACATTCCATTTTGATTTTTCTTATACGTTGATGTTTGCCAAGTTAGCCCATCTCCAATAGGTTTGTGTGTCGAAGGAAATAATATATGACGCAAAAAAGTTCTGAAAAGAAAAACAGAAAATTTAATTTATTTTTTGATTATAAAATGCGAAATGGAGCTTGATTGGGTACAAACACAATTCTCTGTTACTCCTGCAAAATATGAAAATAATTTACACAATTCAATGCTTTTATGAACATTGGTGTCTCAGTCCAAAACTCTTACAGACCAAAGATTCATTTGCATCCTTTTTGTAAATTTTGTGATTTAATCTGGACCAGCAGATATACCCAGGGTGGAGATAGTTGACTTTGATGTTACAAGGTCATCAATAGGGTCAAAACCTCCAATTTGCATAAAAAACTTTCAAAAATAATGTTTTTTACATCATTTACAGGTGATCCAAAGGTCAAGGGGTCATATAAGAGTAAAACAGATGTCGAAAAAATTGAATTCTTCAAACTAAATTGAAGTTGAGAGGTCATTTAAATGTCACAGAGGTCATTCTTGTAGTAATTCTTGCCTTTGCTAACCTTTGCTAAAAGGTTTCTGATTCTGAAACTCAGAAATTCATCTATTATATGAAATAGAACTACAAAACAGTTCATACACAAATAGATAAGAAACGATTACCACTTTTTTTGACAATACAATAATATTTTGGTTGTGATAAAAATTGGGATCTAAATTCTCACAATAAATTTTCTCACCTTCCATTTGAAAGACCTAGTAATATTTTCCAGTTCTTAAGGATACCAAAATTGTATGGATTCTTGAACACCTGGAAAAAGTAAAAAAAATGCAATTAGAATCAGTAAGAATGTCAAGTAAACTTTTGTGCACTTTTTATACAACTACAATATTTAATCCTACTATTATTATTCCCCAAAGCAGCCCACTTAAACATTTTAACATGACAGCGTTGTACAGATTCTATATTTATGCTGCACTCTTCAATTTGAAATGTACTATCAATCTGTTGTTCAAACACCAGTTTTGATACTTTTGTATTAGAATTATAGTAATCTGTACAAGAAGAATCCTAATATATTAAAAATACCAGAAAATAATAACAAGGCATGATCGCAAGCAACAGATCATTCGAAGAACTGATTAGCTACTCACTTGGCCTTTGCTTTTTAATCTACTTCTTTGTTTTTTATTAATATGTACTTCAATAGAAGTCTCAGCCTTTGATATTATTCTAGCATGCCAAAACATCAGAAGTCCCAGTGCAATGATGACACCAAAGCATAGGAGGAATTCAAACAGTATACAGTTATGAAACCAATGTCCACGTAATTTAGCCTCCATACTTATGTCTGCAAATGTATTGGTGCCATTTGTCTGCAAATAAACATAAAAATGAATAATTTATATTATACAAAAATATATTGTACTGAATCTGTCTAATTTCTCATTTTTAACTGGAATAGCAACTCTTACTATTGTGTCTATAATTACATATCACCATACTCTACATATATCAGATATCTGTAAACGTCAGCTGCATAATTATTAGTAATTACATTTGAAATTGTTTTTGACCTTAAACAAAGTTTTATTTTACTAGTGTTACCTAGTACCCAATTGTCTGCATTCTTTCTCCGATGTAAAGTGAGATAAACAAAAAGTTATACAGTGCTTCAATTTTGGTTGGTTAAAAATAATTTTTGATCTAATATTATATATTAACCATTTGAGGTTGCAGGTTTTTCAGACTTAATAGTTTGCAAAATTTTGGACTTGACATTACATATGATTGTTCAGTATAATGATAAGTACTCATTACTAGAAATAGCCTCCCTTTGAATTGTTTTGGATTTGATACCTTGCTGAACAATGTAGACTGAAAAGCAATTATAAAGCTACTTAAAATGGGTTTTGAGAAACATTTAGTTCACAAAAATCATTATTATATTGAAACAAAACAAAAATAGCTGCATCAAATAAAATATAATTTTAAGAACATTAGTATCAATGCATAACATCAAGCAAAACTTAACATTCTGAATCCATCACACAACTGGTACAATGTTACCTTGAGTTTTAAAAACATTAGAAGCTTTTGCTATAAAGAAATATGTTATAGATAGGAAGACATGTAAAAAGTGGTACCAACGTCTACAAGCCAAATGACAGAGAAGATGGCCAGACATTAGTATCTACATTTCAGTAAAGCAATTGCCAGATTAACTTGTAATCCAACAGCAATTTTATAAAAGATCAGCAATTACAGAAACTACATATATATATATATATCTACAATAGAATGCATGGAATCTAGAAATTTGAACAAATGTGATCTCCCCTCTAAGGGCACAGCATGGAAAATGTATTTTTTGTGACATAAAGTTAAAAAAAATTGCCATTATTTGCCGATTATAGAAACAGATTATTTGTCTAACAATGTAACACACAAGTTTTCTCACCCAACAGAAGCCATTTAAAGCCCAATTTTTGATCCTGAATTTCGGTGCTTTGCTTTTCATGATGCACTGTAAAAAAAGGAAAAGTGTGTTTTTTGGATAGAATACTCTTAGTACTCATTTTAAATTTTTCTTTGAAATAATTGTGCCACTGTTTCTACAGTATTGTGTTAGAACTGTTTTTACAGTATTGTGTTAGAACTGTTTCTACAGTCAGCAAAATACAATTAGTGTAGGGTTGGATGACAGAATAGTGATCCAAGGATAGTTCTTAGCCATATATACATTTAATAACAAAATTTATCATATATAATATATTTGAATACAGGACTATTAACTGGGACACAAACTATACGAACACCCCATGGAACTAATTTCGAAAATAAAGTTAAACTTTTATACTTTTTACCATTTTCACTGCTTTGTAGCCCACATCTCCCACTCTATCTGGGTCAATATCTAATTCATCATCAATTTGGTCATATTTTAAAGGAACCGGGTATGGAGCACCATTAGGATATGACCACTGCTAGAATAAGAGGAAAACATATTTTTTAAATATACTGTAATTATTGATTACAAAAACAACTCAACAAAGTACATGTAAAAGCAAGAGCTCAATTAATATTTTACTACATTTTTATGAATAGTATAATTATTATATTTTGACTGTATATATTTTAGTTTTACCCTTGCTACATATATATCGTTCACACAGAAATAAACGAGGACAACATATTACTGTTAAAAATTTCATGGATGCACTCTGATTCAAAAATTTAGAAAATGAAATTAGGAACTAATTAACAATATTTCTTTACTAATATGTATGTAATGGTTTGATGCACAGACAAACATGAATGTATCCATCATCATGATATATGGCAATCAAACTAAAATAATAGCACAAGATAAGTCAAATATGTGTTGGCCATTAGACAAATATTTGTTTGTACTGTGTTATCATGATTATTATAAACAATCACTGAATTCACCAGTATTTTACATATACCCAAGGATGACCTCAATAGCTGCCTTTGTTAGCTTCACATTCATTCATAAAATTATAATACAATTCCTGACATATACTCACCTGCACGCCAAAGAAATGTTCATTAAATAATGGATATGCTGTGACACAAACATAGACGGTACCAACCCACATATAAACCATAAACATGAAGAAATACCTATGATTATAGTGACCTACACAATTATTTAACCAGGCTGAACATCATGTTAAGGATGCTTTCATATATTTGTAGAGAAGAACACGCTATGCGCTACAGTCACATTTTGTAACAATTCCTTACTTTACAGGAACTAAAAGTTAAATATGAAACATGTTATATCTAACACCAAGCTGTGAATTATTTCAGTTATGGGTAATCAATGTGAAAAGGATACGGCAATGATGATCCATCTTCAATACACACTTCCGGCATACACTGCAATGATGTGTTCTGGGTGGCTTAGGGGATATGCATATCCTACATATTGAAACTGCTTCAGGAATACTCTGAAAGAAAGACATTGAATAATAATTTATCAATTTAAAAATTTTATTTACAAATGCTTGAAATAAACGAGGACAACATATTTAGATATAACATGTTTCATATTTAACTTTTAGTTCCTGTAAAGTAAGGAATTGTTACAAAATGCGACTGTAGCGCATAGCATGTTCTTCTCTACAAATATATGAAAGCATCCTTAACATGATGTTCAGCCTGGTTAAATAATTGTGTAGTGATTATTTTGTCAGACACATGGTACCTTCATCACTATTATACAGTCCTTGTGAAATTCCGGAAAGATGTTAAATTCTCTGCGAGAATAATAATTACATTATTTTCAGTAAAAAGGGTTGTTTAGATCAAAAACATTCATTTAATCAACAATAAAAAATAGTACAAATGTCCTTACCTCTGGTGGATGACCTGGATCAGTAATTACTCCCATCACGTAGTTGAATACAATATTAACAAGTAACCAATGCCCACATATTAGATGGAAACAAGTCCAAAACACATTCTGATGTAAACTATATGGTAGTAAACATATATAGAATATTGTAACAACTGCTGTGACAAGAATGCTGACTAGGACAACCATAACCTTAAAGAAACAAATATAATTTTATCATCCACGGGTACACATCAGTTCACTGACAAGGTGTAACACAATTCTATGATAGAATGTTAGTTCCAGTTTCCGTTTACATTAGTTCAGAAAAATTAAATGAATTCATCCAGAGTAATTAAAAATAGATTGAAATTTTCAGTAAAAGTCATTCTAATCTATGCACAAAACAAATTAATTATGATTTTTAGGATCTAGAAAACGTACATATAGAACATAATTTATGCACGAATTCAACCCGATTAAACAAATCATGATGCTTATTTCCTGTATAAATGTATAATTTTTATTTAATAGTAATTAATACAACAGTAAATTTCATAACAGTTTACCATTTACAATCAGGTGAAAATCCAAACTAAATATAACAAATATAACAAACATCCTCAAAGTGCTTACGAATTGCTTGAAAATTGTCATCATTCACCGCCATTCAAATGGCAAAACCCACCCAGTGTTTGTACATCCTTGCCTCAGTATTAAAACCACATGTAATAAGAGTACCTACCGGACCAATGCATTTGGCAAACTTTTCAACAAATGAGAAAAGAGGTTCCACAGCTGTTTCTGCAGCCACCCCATAGTCTGTGAATGAATTGTAACATAAAGTTAACATAAGAAGTTTGGTGTCATCTTTGAAAGTTCGTATTCGTTGCAATAGTCTCTGGCAGAAGGTACCACCAGTCCAGCGTATTACAGCCATTGTTCTGTATTATAATCAGTAATACCTGTGGATAAACAGAAACAATTTATATTTGATTAATAATTGAAAGAATTCTATTTACAAGATTTCAACTTTTTAACAATTTAACAAGTATTGGTTAAACAATAAATTTAATATAACAAACGAATTGAATATATCAACTCCGGCTGGATATATATCCTCGGGGTGCAGTCAATATGAAAGTGGGTACCCGTGTTCCAACATGGCTTTTCAGAAAAGTCCCTAACGAAGTGAAATTTTGCAAAATTACACCAGTACGGAAGTGACTTTTGGGAAAAAACACTCCTAACAAAGTGTCACACCTCCAAAAAAACACCCCTTTTTGTGATTTTGGACAAAAAACTGACCCTAAATGCGTAACGCCCGTTATGCACCAGGGGTTCGAAAAACATACCCTTTCACGCAAAATTTTGTTGGAACCTGCGTACCCACAGTCAGCTGGCTAAAAAGTTGTTATATTTCTAAATAAATAAATATTAATATAGTATCCAATAGGATATACTATCACTGCATCCTCTAATAATAACTGTTATTATTATTAGAGTACCTAGGATGCTGTGATGTGTGCGTACCCACTTTCATATTCCCCCGGGATATATATCAACTGTCAGACAGTATATTATTTAGCATTGATAGAACATAATAAAATTTTCATTTTATGACTATTAACATTAATAACTTATAAAGGTAATCAACTGTTGTTAATTAATGCTTGGATGTAGTATACCCAAAGTTTTGAGAGACGGATATAACAACAATTCCATTGATCCAGTGGTCATTTCCTATGGCCATAGTTGGCCTACATAGCCATACATATTGCCTATCGGGCCAACTACGACAAAGTTAACTATATGCAAGCTGCTGTGGCGTCTGATATACATCCTGGCTGCCATCTAGTTAAAGACCTGGTACCTGTCTAGAACATACTACCACCAAGGTTCATTTAAGGGTAATATAACTAATAATTGATACACAGTCCAAGAGGCAAGACTGAGTTAAAGACTAAGAAACAAGGGTTTCAAAATTCATGTAATAAAATTTTATGATTTACTGCTTGCTTTTGTCAAACAGTCGTCTCTAAAAGAATCTGAAAATATTTCTTACCCTTCGTTGTTTATATAGTAAATAATTATTCTACGTAAACATCGCAGACTTTGGCGAAATTGAATTAAATAAAAGTACGAAACCGGGAGGCAGACATTTTGTAGATGGCGCTGCAAGAAGCCGCCCAAACAAATATAAAATGTTTAACTAGGGTGCAAGCTCATCCACTCTTCTTTGTGGTTTCATTAGTTTACTCAAAGCAGAAACAATATCGGTATTTGTTGTGCTCCTGTCTCCTTCAAGATAAAGTGACAAAATGTTAAGTCAAGGTGAAAAAATACATCGCTCCGCATTAAATAGGCGGCCTCCAAGATGTCTGCCCCCATGCTTTTCTCGATTTCTGTCCTGAGAAATTTAAGGAAACCTGTTGTGAATTGCTGTCGAAACGCTTCTTCGAATACGAAGGTAAAATCAGAGTATCACTTCTTTATTAGAATTAATGTATTTATCATCATAGCTGTAGTAACTTTCATTCCTAAATGTATTCAGTGAGATAGTCCTGCAACTCCTGCAAGCATGACCCTGCTATGGCTGAAAGGGTCATTGTCGTAAGGGGTACTACAGAAGTGTACCCAGGGTACAATTTCCGCAAGGCGGTAAACTTCTAGACCCATTTATAGGAAATCATAAATCTTTTACAAAACTCCGTGACCGGAACTCTCGCTCTTATATGCGATATTTCCCTTTTCCGGTCACGTGTGAAGGGTAGTACTAGTAGAACTTCGGCTGCTCTGAGATGCGAAACGGTCCTACTATGGCTTGTCCGTAGGGCCATGACCGTTTCGTATCTCAGACCAGCCGAAGTTCTACTACCCTTCACACATGCGCAATAGCATAACATCCATACCATGGATGAACAAACCTTCAAGAGTGCATTTTTGAGTTTAAGCCGTAGGCTGTCCATAGTAGTACATAGTAGGGTGATGTTTGCAGGACTATCAGTGAGATTGCACTGATCCAAAGGCATGCCATTTTAAGAATCAGTTTAATACGATTAGTTCTGGTAGCCCTGCAATCATGACCCTACTATGGACAGCCTACGGCTTCTCCGTAGGGTCCTGGCCACCTCATATCTCAAACCAGGACTATGAAGGCACTGGATGAAGGTTATGGCCTATATAGAGTTGACTCAATTTATTTTGAGTATCGAAAGCCTTTGACACGTACGGTCCCCACCGTAGATTATTACGTAAACTTTACAGTTCTGGTAATCCTGGTTCATGTTATGACGTTCTGCACTAGTCTTTATAATCCAGCTTGTGAGCTGTGCGAACAGTTATAGAATCTTACCTAACCAATTACAGTGAAAGTGCTCAAACTTGGAACTGAAATCTATGTAATTCCTACAAAATGAGTTCTATATCACCGTCCAGGTACTCTCTGATTATCCAACATTCAGTAGAAATTACATAGATTTCCAAGTTTGGGCACTTTCACTGTAATTGGCTATGTAAGATTCCATGACAAGTCCGATTATCAAGAACTAGTGCAGAATGTCATGAACCAGGTCTACAGTTATGGATACAGTAGAGGAAAGGTATTGCAATGGATAAAGGATTTTTTGACTTTGGTTGACTGGTAGGAGGATGAGAGTTGGTATTTGTGGAACCCATTCTGAGTGGACAGATGTTAAAAGTGGAATAGGGTCATGGCCCAGATAGTGTTAAAACCAGTAGAAGTTATCCTCTTGCAAAACTCACCATGTGTCAAAAAAATCAATAAATTCAAACCAAAATTATTGTATTGTTTGTTCTCAAACCATCTGTTCACTGCACAAAATCATCTGCAAAAGATTTGGCATCACTGAGGTCCATCAAGAGAGCTTTTAAATATATCGATAAATTCTCTTTTAATATTTTTTACGATACATATATTAGACCGCACCTTGAGTATTGTGTAGAAGCCTGGAGCCCTTATTACAAAAAGAAAATAGAAACTTTCAAAATAATTAAAGGATTTGAAAAATTCTTTAAATTATTTGACTCAACACATTTGAGAGGAAACACATAATTATAAACTGATGAAACCGTCTACCACGCTGCAAATGAGACAAAATTTCTTCACTGTGAAAACAATAAATCACTGGAACAAACTTTCAGATAATGTGGTAGATTCTGAATCAGTTAATCAATTTAAGAATAGACTAGACCGATATTGGGGATTTTTATATTTGCTTCCACATATCATTTTTTATCCCCTCCTGTGTCATGTGGCATTCAATGCCTGGTGTCAATTTCACCGACACAGCACTACATAAACATTGCCCCACATATTTATTTACTCTGTGGCAAGTCAATCACCCTAGTCAATTTCGACATGGGCACTGGGCCAGAGCAACTGCAGAATATATCCTACTAACCTGTCATTTTAGCTACAGACTAGAGCCCCTATTGTGTAAAGGAGGTTCTTTGTTACAGAGGTAAAAACAAGTTATGGGGTCAGGTTTTGTTTGCAGGAGGTTCAATAAAACAAGAATTTTTTTTTTTAATTAAACAATTAAATAAGAAATGAACAGGTTACATGTATGGTACTTCAAGTACTTACCTTGTAACTTTGCTCCAGTGACCCTTATACTATTCTTATACTTCAAACTACTGTTCACTGTCACACACTAATCACTCTTCATGTTATGTGCCAACATACATCACATAAACGTACACATAAATAGTTACCTTTTATATCTTGTCTCTGCCAGGAATTGGACCTTTTCACTCCTTGCATTGCATAGTCCGACACGCTGCAAATGTGCCACGAAGACGAATTAAATAAATGCTAAGGGTAATTCGGGGGTAACAGCACATAGTAAAGTGTGCCTAGTACCCACAATCCTAAGCGAGAATAATGACAGTATACCCTCAAAGTAAGTAAGTTGAATAAAAGGTTTTGGTGGAGCAGAATTGCAAGAAAAAGTAAGTCAATAGCCCAGTGACTCAGTAGACTATAGTATAACTAATACGTATGCAAAACCCCGAGATAGCCC
Source organism: Phoronis ovalis (assembly GCA_028565635.1). Taxonomy (NCBI): domain Eukaryota; kingdom Metazoa; phylum Phoronida; family Phoronidae; genus Phoronis; species Phoronis ovalis. The sequence goes on along the minus strand of JAOXYB010013567.1, from coordinate 2,896 downwards.
ATTCATGGGTGATGCCAGTCCATGCCTTCCATGTTTCGAACCTTCCTTTATTTAATATATAGATGTATGATGACCATGTTGATTTTTCTTAAAAGACTGAGTATATTTATGTATTATCTTTTCTGTAGGGTCTTGTATTGGGTTTATATGAAAATGAAACTGTAGAATTAACCAAGGCAGCTGAAACATTCAACCAGAGTGTTGATGGGAAACTCACTGAACTGTTAAACATGTAAGTATTTTACTGACTTTTATACACGTTTACAATTTTGCACTAGCATATCACTCACTTTCCTCCGACCTGCTGGGACTTCTTTTGTCAAAGTCGCTCCAGGTTAAGAATAATCTTTAGTTACTCTTTATTGTGTGTATTTCTCAGAGAGAATTGGTGTCTTTGGCAGGGCAACCTCATCTTGCTTGGCTTATAGCACACAAAAATAAATAACATTGCCAGATACTGGTGAGTAAAGTAATCACTCCATTTAGAAAACTGCAATTTTTATCTCACCTGGTATACACAATGCCTAGAAAAGCAAAACAAACCTTTAATTGGCAATTGCATTTATGCTACAATCTTTGTAATTAGCTCAAGCAAAGTACCTCTAAAGAAAGGAAAATGTCGAACATTTCATGGTTTAAGTCCAGCCTACAATTCCGTCACAGTGGTCAGCTTAGGGAAACGAGGCGTAGGTTACAATGATTATGAAGAATGGGAAGAAGGAAGAGAAAATATCAGAACAGCCAGTGCTGGTAAGTATTCTACAAAAACAATGGAATGAAACTTTCATTATGTAATGGCGCTGCCTATAGGCAACAAAGTCTAAGCCTGCATATTATTATTGACCATGTGAAGCTTGCTTGTTCCTTTGAGTACTAGTGCATAGGTCCAATTTTGATTCCTGAAAAAAAGAATTGTACTGATTTTTCAGAGTGCCTGATTGCCAGTAATATTCAGCTTTCTACACATTTGTCCAGTGCTAGCCATGCTTCTGACTCTGAATCTATCCACTTCTGTATGCAGTCTATTTGTTTGCAGATAAGAACAAAATTAGCATTTAGAATGAATGTGTTAAATTCAGCGTTTGATTAAAAATGGCTAGCATGTGTAGCTGATTCAGAAGGTTTCTATAATTATATTAAAGTTTAATGCACTGGAATTAAAAAACATCAATAAGAATTAATACTTGCATGCCAAAGTAAAAGTAACTTAATTTGAGTAATGTGTTTTCAAAATCGTAGCTTTTATTTTGGTCAACTTTTGCAAAGAAAAAGTATTTTCAGAGACAAGCCGAATGGTTTGGAACAAATGAGTAAAATGACATCGCTGAAAGCAATATTTGCCATAAATGTATTCAGTATTATTATAATCTGAAAGTATTTGTTGATGTTAGGTACATTTGTGTGTGATTATATGCAATAATAAAAGCATGTAAAATGATAACCATTGTGTTCATTGTTCTATTTTCTGTTTTTAGCTGGTGTAAGGCAACTGAGAGATCTTGGTGTTAGAAGTATTGTAGTTGACCCTTGTGGCGATGCTGAAGGTGAGAAAAGGCACAACAAATTTAATTTTATGTTTTTAGAGCTGTTTTGTAGAAAGAAAGATGGAAGAACTTATTAATACTGTTTTCTACATAAAATTCATCTCCAGACATTCCCCAGTATTTAAACATTTTTTGAAAACTGACAGATATAATTGCTCCATGGTGAATTCTTGAAAAACTTTAAGATAAAAGTATGTTTAGAAAAAATCAGATGTTGAATATGTACTTACTAGCAACAATTTCTAGAAATAATTTAATTAGAGCTTCTCAAATGAAACATGTTACTTAATGGAATTTTTGTTTTAGCTGCTGCTGAGGGAGCCAACCTAGCACTGTTTAGTTATGACGAATTAAAGGCTGAAGATAAAAGAAAGAAACCTGTTAACTTGGAACTGCATTCAGATACAAAGAGGTTTATAGTTATACTAATTAACAGAATTTTTCCAAGCTATAATTTTTAATATTATAATGATCAGTTTTCATGATCCTATTCCCAAAGATGGAAGCAGTTCAAATTTTACAGAAGGAGTTGCCAAATTTTCTGTAATTATAACTGTCTGGTAGTATTGATAAAGCAACTTCACATCTCTTAAGTTCAAAGATGTTGGAAAATGGTCTACAATGTGGGAGACCTTTGTACAACATAGAGCATTTGACACATTTATGTACAGTAATTAACCACATTGCAAATTGAATTGTTTTAACTCTTTTTTATTTTTAGCTGTTTGTCGTTGTGGAAACAGGGTACAGTTAAAGCTGAAGGACAAAATTTGGCAAGAAAGCTAATGGAAATGCCATCAAATATTCTAACTCCCACCAAATTTGCTGATATTGCTACAGAACACCTAGGACAAAAGTGTGAAGTGAGAGTAAGGTGAGGGTACTCAAATGATAAATAGTAATCATCATTAATGACAGCAAACAAAAATTTATATAATTTTTTATTTATTATTAATTGCATTAGATATATATCCATATCCATTTTTGTGCCCATCACTATGTAATAGTGAATGGGCATATAGTTGTAGGGTATGCGGCGGCGTTTGTAACCTTTTCTTTGTCTCACTATAACGGCTTCAGCTTTCGTAAGATCATCTTCGTATTTGGTATAGGGTAAGTACAGGTCAAAGCGCAGGTCGGATATAATTTTGACCTTGATTACTTCCAACATGGCCGATTGGTGGCCATGTTTTTTCCCGGTAGTGCATGTTACGTTGCGCCCATTTCGGGAAAGACGAAGTGATGACTGGACGATTCGAAGGTGGATCACAAAGCCCATAGGTTGGTGGGTGTATTAGACCAAGTGACATTTCAAATTGACCTTGAGAAGTAGGTCAAATGCCGATATGAAT
>JAOXYB010013456.1:0-19770 GCA_028565635.1 Phoronis ovalis | reverse complement strand
ATTTTGAAATGTCACCCGGCCTATTACGTCCACCAACCCATGGCCTACGTGAATCCACCTTCGAATCGTCAAGTCAAAGCTTCGTCTTTCCCGCATTTATCACCAAGTAAGGTGCACTCTTGGGTACAAACATGGCCGCCAATCGGCCATATTGGAAGTAATCGAGGTCAAACTTACATCAGACCTGCGCTTTGACCTGTATTTACCCTGTACCAAATACGAAGATGATCTGACGAAAGCTGAAGCCATTATAGCAAGACAAAGAAAAGGTTACGTATGACGACTACAGTACGGCTGTATGCCCTTTCACTATTACATAGTGATGGGCATAAAATTAAGACATATACAGGTAAGAGTAATTTTTGAGAGATGCCTTCAGACTGTGCACCAGATAGCATCAGAAAATCAAAAAAATTCTGAGGAAGATCCTTCGCACTCCGCCAACACGAGAGGAGCCCCCTGGAGTGGCTGCTGCTCCGCAATCAAAATTTACAAAAAAATCTCCCTCCCAAAAATTCTTGCACCTTGACAGGTATGTCAATACAGAGTGCAATCATTGACTAAAATATGGTCAAAGTTTCAGAATAATTTTTGACAGTTATAGTCAGAGATGGCAAATAGGGTGAGTAATTTGAACATAAGACACCATTTCAACAATATTTACAGGTATTGCATAATTATGTTCCTGGAAAGAAAACTAACAGAAGATGCAGTTATTTACTAGTATTAAAAAATACCCTACCTGCAATTTTGGCATAACATTTCTCATCAGTTCATCATTCATACCACATCCTTCAACCTTCAGCTGAGCACAACACAATGACAGCTGTTCAATAATCAATGCAAGATCTGTAGACATTGGTGGAAGACCTTTAGTTGAGTCTTGTTCTGGCATATAATGAAGGAAGGTTTGCATGGCTCTCACTGCTCCCCGGTGAGCAGCAGCAAGTCTAGACATGGTTTGGCTCTAACAAAGTTAAGTAAAACAATATTTATTAGTGTTGCTCCTATAGGAGACATTTAGATATTAAAAGGTGAAATTTATTTATTAAGCATCTATTCAATTAATTTTATGAAAGAAACACGCTGTACGTCACAACGTTTAGTCCAACAGGCTTGTAATTTGACATGACAGTCTCAAAATCAAGAGAGTTGACGATGAGGTCAAAAGGTTATCTTGAAATCAAAATCTCAAACTGGCATAAAATTTTCAGAAAACTATCTTTTTATGCATTCAGAGGTCATCAAGAGGTCAAGGCAGCTTTTTGAGGTCCAAAAAAGTCCCAAAGCAAATTTCTCCAATATTTGCTAAAAATGATGTTGAAAGATCATTTACGGGCCGTGTCAATAGCAGCAACTTTGTCTTTGCTAAAAGGCTACCTAGTCTTAATGGTATTTGTCTTTGGTAACAAAATTACCGAGTTGGGAACAGATTGGAAACAGTTTTGTTTGTTGAGGTCTCGAACTACAAAAAACACTGATATTAGATCTAGACTGTAACTTTCTTTTATAATTTTACATAACTGAAATGAATAGACAAGCAAAAGTATATATTTTTGCAAGGGCTATGTTTTGATGTTAATGAATCCAAAGGCAAAAAGTAACAAATAATTTTCATGATCTGACAAACGTCCATTTTGGAAAAAAATTGGGTTTTTCAAATTATAATTTTTAAATAAATGTATGTCAAAAATCTTCGCATCTAAAAAGATGAAATTAAATGTTGTCTTAAGTTTTTCTTTGATATAAAGTTATGAATTTTCAAAGTTTAAAGGTCAGGATTTTGCTGATTTTGACCTAACTGTTAAATTAAAAAAAAATCATAACTTTGAACAAAGCAAAATTTCAACAATCTAAGATACCCTTTTGTAGATACATATCTATAGCACATGTATGCAAATTTTAAAGTTTGTACATGTAGGGTTTTTTGATTTATACATTTTTGAAAATTTGAAAAACAATTTTTTGCTCAAAAATGGTCTTTATCAGATCATAGGAATGAATTCAAACTATTTCACCTCATGGTTTGTTTAGAGTATAAACTTTTTAAAAATGTATACTTTTATATGTCTATCTAGTCACTTTAATAATTAAAACGTAAGTTGAAATATATATACATACATCTCTTTGTATCTGGAGACCTAAAATTTACTTTTACATTAAAAACACAGTTAAAAATTGTTGCAGATGCGTACTGTACTACCAAGGGAGATTCATTAATTAAAGAAATACTTAAGAGTTGGTACTGTTCAGAAGAGCACTGCATAGTGTTATACCGAGTTGGCATTGTAAATACCTGTCCACATACGATCATAACAAACTTTACATATGACATGTACAATTTTATAAACGGTTTGATAAAAGCAACTTTTTTAAAACTATGTAGCACATAAATACCTTTTTTGTGTGTTTAATATGCATATCACCAAATCGCTCTATTTCATTCTGTATGTCTTTAACTTGCTGTTGTAAATTATACAACATTCTGGCTGATCTTATTCCCTGTTCACCAAGTCTCTGTGCTTTTCTCAAAGGATCTTCATCAATATCCAGGTACATTTCATCATTACTCCTCCTTTGTCCTTGCTTACAATTAACTTCAGCTAAAAGTTACACACTGCATTACTTAACTGACATAACCATGTATTGAGTCGGTACATGTACATTTTGGTGTCACTGCAAGTAGCTTCACAATTTTAGAATAGTAGAAAAAACAGGCTATGAAATGCTGTCAGATAGTCACTCTAAGTCAGAAAAATCCATAGATCCTTTTCGTTATTTCAAATGTATCATTCCATGTATAAGGAAGGATACAATTAACATAATCAATGTCATTGTAAGTAGCATCTCTTACCTCTTTCTACCATAGTGGTTTCTATCCTGATAATGTCATCCAAATATTTTTTCATTTTATGTCTGAGATACTTAATTTGATCTTTGTATTTTTTATTAGGAGTATTTAGTTTATTGTGATTTCTGTCTCTAGTTGGTGGAGAGTTCCCATATCGAGGGTACTGATCTATATAATAGAAATGTGAAGATAACAAGCATAAATCATAGAATAGTGTTTCACTGGTATAAATTCAAAATGCATTTACCCAACTTTCATTACATTAAAAAAATTTTTTTTAAATATTATAATATTAAAACGTAATACATTACACAGCCACTCTAGCTTAGTGTGATTGATGTTTTTTCTTAAAATTTACTTTATCTAACATATGGTAAAGCAAGACTGAAAACTAATTACTATTCATTTAGTCCTTCAAAAAGGCTTTCCATTCCAAAATCATAAACAGCTCCTTAACTCTTTTCTATATGTATATTACATGTATGTTTAATGTTACCTTTGTTGTCAGGATAGCCTTCTAAAGGATACAGCTGAACTGGCCCAGTTTGCAATATTGCACTCCTTGTTTCCTTTGGTCGACCATGATCATCTCTCTTTGGGGTCTGGGTCATTTTTTCTTTGATATACTTATTTCTAAAAATAAACAGACAGAAGTAAAGATTTGCAAACTGTGAACTGTCATGGTAATAACATTAATTTACACAGGCCATTTGGACTAATTGCTTTCACATTTTCCTGTGCACTCACTTTAATAATACTGAGTTTCCTTATTGCATGCAAAGCAAGTGATACTTCAGCCTTGTTCTCACTATAAAACATGCTCAATTATAGCGCGATCAACTACAGTGTTGTTATCGCAAGTTGCTTAATTAAGTTCATGTTAGCAAAAGTCTAGTGCGATTAAACCATAAGAGGAATTTCCCCTATGATGGCATATAGTTGGTATTCATGATGAGCATGTGCAAAGTGGTGTTTATTTTCTGGTGCAAAATGCACAAGTACAACAGAGGCTGGGAAGCATGTAGTGTGGCTTAAAAGTATTGACAGGCGAAGGAGATACAAACCAACAACTAGCTAAACAATGGAACCAAGAAATGTTTGTGATATTAATTATGATGTCTGCTAGATTAATAATGTATCAAACTTGTAAACAACTAGCAAGGTCTCAGCAGCATTGTGGGATTATACTGTTCAGTGGTATGCTAAGAGACATTTCTAATTTGTAACTAATTTTTTGATCACTCAGGTTAATAATTAAAATGTTTACATCTTAATAAGCATGCCAATTGACCTTTATCCTGCAAGGCTAAGAGTGCAAATGTTCTCATTGTGAATTCTGAGCTCACTTATAGGTTTTAAGTTTGCTAGGTTGGCTGCTTAAATTTTTCAATAAACGCGTTCAGTTGAATGTAAGTCACTTTAATATGAACATTAGGTTTTGCCATTTTAAAATAAAAAGTGTGTGGACAACAATGACTACTACCATAAGCTAGAATGATACATACAACCTATATGAAGGACATATTATTTAGAAATGGTAAGTTTTTAAAATTTTTTTTACATTAGTGTTTAGTAAATGTTTTCTGACAATATCTTAACAAACCTAGATGACTGCTTAATGCTGCTTCTCTTGCCTTTGTCTTTCTTTAACTCATGTTCTTTATTCTTCTTTTCATGAATGATCTTTGTTTTGGATGCACTAGTAGCCTTTTTCGTTAGTTCCGATTCAGTGATTAAACCAGCTGCCTGCATTTCCTCTTCAAATTTTTTATGCTTCATATCTCTTTGTGCAAATTTAATTGCCATTGAGAGTTTGTTTTCACTTACTACAGAGAATTGAAATGCCTCTTGATTACCGGTATAACTTAAAGGTCGATATATTGGTGAATATGGTCGTCTTGGTGGACTTGTTGGTGTTTCCAGTTTCTCCAGAACAATGGGTACTGGACATTGACTTCTGAACATCATGTTGGATGTAGCTGGAACTTGTTCAAGGTTGAACTGCAGCTGGTTCTGAGGGGTTGCCATTATTTCTTTTCCCGTGATGATGGTGCTTACCTATAATTACATTGTCATATTTAGACCAATATTCATGATTTACAAGTGATGATTAAACCTCTCTGCACTTCACAAAATTTTGGTAGGGGTGTGCAGCCTGGATTTAAAAACTAGATCGTCTCAAATATTTTTTTCTCTACCAAAAAAGCGGTTTGCTTAACTTTTGCATGCCACTCAGTGTGTTTTAGTAAAACCTGTTTGCTAAAATAAAATCCTGTTTGTAGAAATTGACAAAAATCAATACTTTAAGGATACTGCAGCAAAGGTAATTTATTTATCAATATTCCTTTTTAATATGTTAGAATAAATATACTAATTTAAACTTGCCCACAAGTGAATGGGTGAACATGCAGATATGTCCTTCTAAGCTACAGTACCAAATGGTTTTATCTAAGCATGAAACCATAGGCAACAGGTCTAGCATATATTAAGAAAGTAAATAAAATAATGGTTATTTTTCAATTTTACAGAAAGAGCACTAGTTTTGAATGGTATGTCATGCGCTACAGTTTCCGTGCATTACAGCGAATATATTTGATAACATGTGAACTATTATAAAATGTAAAAAGTTATAAAAAAGAACTGGGTAAGTAGTTTATCACTTTTCTTTTGTCGATGATGTCTCAGCCCTGTCCCATAGTTCTAAACAACCCGTACCAACTGCAGGAAATGAACGATGATGTAATTGTTTGAGGTTATTGATTATTGATACAATGGAAAATAGACTATTTTAATTGCCAAAAAATAGCAGATAGCATTTTTGTTGCACAAACAAGATAAACATTTGAAATAATTTCTGCAAGTTGCAGCTTGTGAAGTGAAAATCGCCAAATCCTCAAACTTTAATTTTTGACATAAAAATACAATCAAACTATTTTAATTTTTTATCTTTACTAAAAGGTAGTCTTGAATTTATTAATTTGTGCTAAATGCACTTACAAAAAGAGCACTTCGATAAGATTTACTACCTATAACTCTAACTCATATTCGAAACTTTATCCTGTTCATAAAGCGACCTCCTGTGGCATACCAGGTGAACTAAACTCGGGACATCAGTAAATAAAAATCGGCAAAAAATCTCTTCGATGCAGAATACAAAATACTATATATTCTGGAAAGTTACACCTGCACCAGTAGATTCATACATAAAAATAGAAATACCTGGCTTCAAATGTAAAATTTGCACTAGTGGGAATCGGCAAATTAATCCGAAACTCTCGAAGTGTTTACCCAGTTCTATTTTATCATTTGACAGTATAAAGCAGGAAACAGTATGGGGAATATGTGCGTGCTTCACAACATCATTCCAACATCACATGCAAAATCTGGGAAAAGGCTATTTACATGCAAGTAGAAGACTAAATAAGAAGGAAGTAAAAAATAAGTAAAACTATATTTGTTTATATGTTAGACCTACTGCCCTAGATGAAACATGTAAATGTTGATTTGCTATAATATATGCCTTAAAAATTATCCTTATTAGTTGCTTCTGGCTAGGATATATAAAACATAATATATAAAAGCGTGCATGCATTACCCACTGACACTATGTGCCTGTGTGTAAGCTTACTTGAATGTTTCTAAAATAACATTTACTAAATGACCATAAAGGGTAAAAAATCTGCCCTTAAAATGTTACCCTATTAATTTGTCTTCTACCTGAATAGTAGTCCTAATATAGTAATAGGCCCTTGCAATGCTGATGTATTGGTCCAGTAACATTTTGTATTAACTATCTTCTTTCAAAATTAACAAAAACTCCCCAACATGATGACATTTTTCGTACAGCAATGCTGCTACTACGATCTTAGTTTGTTATTATCAAATAAAGAAAGTACAAATCTATATGCGTGTAAAGAAGTCACGTCCATAAATCATTGAATTAATAAAATGTTCATAGTGCTTGTGCTAAAGCAATATGCACCCTTGGTGTTTTACGTAGAAATATGATTAGTTGAGCGTCTCATACTAGTTACTGAAGCATATAATCTTATTCTGGTACGTCTGACTGTAGTTGCATAACATCTAGATTTATTAAACCATACGTGCGCGTTGAACTGATCATATTTCTGCGTATGAAAACACCAAGTGTGCTGTTTGCTTTAATACCTTTATCGGATTGAATAACCAAGTCTAGGTTATGTGACCATAATTTATGGTCTAGTCCATCACTAGTGCTGGTTCATGATGTTCTGCACTAGCTCTTAATAATCTGACTTGTGAGCTGTGCGAACAGTCATGGAAACTAATACATAGCCACTTACAGTGAAAGTGCTCAAACTTGGAAATCTATGTAATTCCTACCGAATGAGTTCATATATCAGCGTCCAGATACTCTCTGATTATCCAACTTCAACTCCCACTACTTCTATGGCTATTTGCAACTCCTGCACTGGCACCCAGAGGGATGGGGTACTTGCCAAAAAACTGGGTTGGTGTGTGAGGCCCAGGGTAAAACAAGCTTACTGCATGGTAAAAACTGAATTCAGGAGTTTCAAATGGTGAAGGGAGTAGTTGAAGTTTGAGATGGATAATCAGAGAGTATCTGAACAGTGATGTATGGACTAATTCAGTAGGAATTACATAGATTTCGAAGTTTGGGCACTTTCGCTGTAATTGGCTATGTAAGTTTCCATGACTGTTCGCACAGCTCACAAGTCAGATTATCAAGAGCCAGTGCAGAACGTCATGAACAATGACTAGTCCATCACATAACCTAGGCTTGATTATTAAATCCAACATATTAAAATAAGTACACGATAATAAATAAAAAGACCCTATACATTTATAGATGCACCGTGTTTTCTAAACAGCAAAATATATGTATACATATGCCGATATGATCCCAGTAGGGGTCCCATTGGCCATTTTGAAGAATAACTTTAAACTTGACTCTTGCGGTAAAACTAAAAATCTAGCCTAGAATTCCGTCTGTATTTGTTCATTGGTAACATGTGCATCTTAGCACTGAATACTTGCCAGTAATAATTCATTAGCTTCGGGATGTATTTGGTCTCAGCCTAAATAAAATAGTGAGAACTTTGGCATGACCAACCGGAAACGAAATTTTCAAAATAGCCGCCATTTTCCGATCGTAGCGCCTTCATTCAGGATTAGGTTCCTTAAACAATCGAAACAAATATTTGTAAATGCTATGAGGCAATGTGGCTAAGCTCTTATTTCCAGAGTTTCTTTTAAGTTACATTTTTACTTCAAATATTCCTTAGGTAAATATTATTCGAATGGATGCTGCTGTATTCACCCTATTTGTATTGCCATAAGTGATGTCTATTGCTCTTGTATTTCCCTGGTGACCAACATGTTGAGAGAAATTGCAAAACAATAAATATGCGATACTTTGTGGGCACAAAAACATGATATGATTAATAATTTAAAATAATCATCAAACAAAAAAACTTACTTTATTAAAATAAAAGGACTAACAGATGTTAAATCACATATAAGCATAATTTAGAAACAATTTGGTAAAAGTTTGGATATGAATTCTCTCTACTATTAACACTAGCATTAGCAACAGCTCATTAGCATATTGAATGTTTTGGTGCATGCCATTTGCAACTGGAAGGAATCTCTAAAACGGGTATGGAATTCTTTTAAGTTTGTTCATTTATTCATTCAGGTTTACTCTGAGACTATGGAATTGAATTTGATAGTTACTTAAGCTTATAGTTAGACGAACTAGATGATGTGCATGGAAATGTTTCTCCTGGATTTCCTTTATTTTTACTGACTATTCACACTCTGACACAGTATTATCTAATCATATCACTGAGTATCGTTGTGCATTTAAAAGTAAAAACTATGCATTAGAATATAAACCTAGAAATTTCGCTGTAGATCGTAGCAAATCAATGTGCACGCGTATAGTGAACGTGTCTGCCACATATGGATACCCATTCAAATCGAAATATAGAAGTGACACCAGATAATAAAGTTAAACAGTGTCACTGTCAGGCTGCAAAATCTCAGAATTCCTTCAAACATATTAGTTATTATTTTGACTTTGTTTAGATAGACATTGTAACATTCTGAGATTTGTTTAGTTAGTGATGGGGTTAAAGAAAGTCGCAAGATACTGATAACCATAAAAGATGATGCATAAAAAATGGAAAAATAGTAATTTTGTTGAATCTCGTTTTAGTATTTTTAATTTAAATATATTATTTTTGTTTTCATTTTCAGAAAAAAATCTAGTCACACATCGTTTTGTTGTGAAATGATAAGACAAGGTCTGGTAACAGAAAGACTGGGAGATTTAAGTACGCAGACCCAGCTGCCACCATTAAATAATTTACCACAGTGGAGTAGAGTTAATACTTTAGATAAAGCTCGTTATCCAAAACCTTTTCTCAAAGACCGCTTACAACCATTACCACAACCAGACATGTCTGTTAGAAATTTGGATGTCGCAGATAGTGACAAAGAATTAGAAGTTAATGAGATGAACCCAGTTCAGAGGATTCATCATTTAGAAAGGAGCATACAGTTTCTCAGACAACAACATGAAGAAATATTATCTAGTCTACATGAAGAAATTGAAGGACTTAAGCAAGAAAATAAGGGTTAGTGTATGGAATGTGCAACATGTTCAAGTTGATATGGATGTAGTTCATGGATTAAACCTATTTATCATCTATGGTGTAATTAGAACATGTGCAATATTGCTCATAGTAGGATTTATATACAAATTGGTTTTGCTTTGTATGTGCCACATAAAATAAATCCATCTCATTTTTTGTATGTTAGCAATTAGCCTTACAGTCAAGTTTCTGATATGAATCATTCCCTTAATTACTATCAAAAGCAAATGAAAGTAGGGATAAGTGAATGTGGCATAGTAGCTAGGAATTGTGATCTGCCTGGGTCTCGGGTCATGCAGGGTACTTACATATCGACTCAGTTGGTATGATTATCTCAAATTCTATGAAACCGTTGTGGTCATGCTACAAGTGCTGATTAAAATGCACTTTCTCTTTATGAATTCAAAGACGTGGTGAAAAATTACCTGTTTTCAGCAATGATTGCTTTCAATATTGAAATTGGTCTTTTTAAAATTATATACATATTTGTTGGTGAAAAACTTCACCATGTAGCTGTACCTATGGAGTTTCATTATTTAAAACTGCAACAACAAACCAACTATTTATAGACTATTATTTTAATAGATATATCAATTTAAAGAAACATTGAGGTTATTCATATTCAGACATATTGTTGAACATGTCACTCTAGTACACCACAGTTTTTCAAATAAACGCTTACAATGTTCATCAAATAGTGCATGGTCTACTATTTTCCATATCTTCAAAACCAGCTACTATGGGTAGTTGGAGAGTGGGACGAAGGAATAATATAATATGGAATGTATAATATCGTCTGGAGCATTACTGATGCAATTGATGTTAAACAATTAATGCTTTTTATTCATACATACCTGATAGCTCCAGAAGGATGGAATTAAATAAATATCTTATGTTACAATCATATGTGAACTTTGCAGCTTACATACTATAGTGTCTTAGCTTTAGTAAGCCATAACAAAAGTATTGTGGCTTATGGAACATATTTCTCAAGTATTATGTACATTTTTTTGTATTATTGAAATGGCATTTTCCCATTTTAAACATCTTTTACAGCAGTTGCTGCTTCATGAATAAGATGAAAATTAATATAATATAAATTTATTACAATTTAGTATAATAATATTTTTCCTTTATTAATATTAAATTATATTAATTTCTATGAATAGTTTTTAATATGCTATATAAAATGAAGGCATGATAAGGAATGGTAAGAATAACTTTGACTATTGTTCCTACTTATTATGTTTGTTTTAATTGTAGATCTCCATTTTAAACTAGTAATGGTGCAGAAAGACCGTATAGGTGCTGTCCCTGCTGATGCTCAGATCATTATGACACCACATGATATCCCAAGTAAAGTGCCTAGTCCACATCCAACCAGTGAAAGACTGGAAGATCGAGAAGATAAATCAGAAAATATGTTAAGAGTTGATAGGGGAGATAAAGGTAGGAATACCTAAGAGTACCATGACATTTTTAATTAAGAAAGATGTTGAGATACCATATAGTACTCATTAACATTAGAAAACATAACAATGAGTGCTGTGAGGTTTTCTTAAATTACTTGTATATGTTAACCTTTGCTGTCATCACATTCATCCTTTGCTTTAAATATCATACCATTCAAATCTCACAATCATATCTTAAGGCATAAGATACAGAACGCGAACTGGTTTCTTATATCAAAGTTCAGACAATATTTACATTTTACATCAGTCAGCAATCAAACACTAGGTACAGTTGTAAAAGCTTATGATTAATAATAACATGACAAATTATTAAAAATGTCCAAATTCTTTATTTTGGTTCCAAAGTGGAAGTTTTGTTATACATGCAGGCCTTCCTCATGCAAAACATGCACACCACTTTTTGCCAATTTCATTATTCTATATGGACCATGATTAGATTGCTTTTATTGATTGCATTTTATGGATTGTTGACAATGATTGGACAGCATAGTTTTCAAAGATTGATACCTGTAGTACAATAAATAAGCCTCATGCTGTATATAATATTCAATAATTATAATTATGTTCTATTTTGCACAGATTGCACTTAAAATGTGAGAGTTTTAAAGGTGTGCTACTGTATTACCTTACAGAGTATTTTTCTGTTAATTAAATATGATTTTGGCAGAAATGGACAATATTCCGAAAACACTGAAAAACATCATATCCTTTATTTGAATTTGACTTGTTTGTTGGAACTCAGAAAAGTAATATCATTATTTGTAGTTCAATGTTCAAGAAATCAGTTTGTTTCCACATACTGTTCAGAAAGTATGGCAACTGTGTTTTATAAAACTAATTAAGATACCTGATATTCATTGGGGGATTGTTTTGAATTTTCCACTTACATCTTCAGCTCTGCGGGGTGTTGAAATAAACTTTGATATTATCTACCAAACCTCAAAACAAGTTGACTGTTATGGCTACCAACTCCAAAACATAGGGGTATTAAGTAAAAAAGGGTTCTACTGCTTATATTTAATGTATATAAGACTCAAATTGTGTTGTTTTGTATTTTTAAAAAATGTACTTATTTGAGGAAGTGTGTTTTTTAAATAAAATTCATAATATATACAGTTTAAGATTATACTGATAATTTCTGCTGAACACAGGTAACTGCTCACTTGTGTACTGTTTTAATTTTTGTGTTAAATTGACACTATAACATGTGTGATTTCTTAGGCAGTTAATTAACACTTCTAACATGGTTTGTTTCAGAACTAACCTCTTTCTCACTGAGATCTCGAACAATTGAAGAACTAGACCAGACACAAGGTACTGATCAACCTTTTTGTAACTGTTTCTTTCTTTGCCAACAGCATAATTGTCACATGTCGATTTCTTGTGTTAAAGGCTTGATTATGCACAATAAACTGAGTTACCCATCTTAACACCAGGCTTGTTATTATTGTTTATAAACATTGTAGAAGTAAGGAAACAGGCTATCAAAAAAGAGTATAGGAGTAGATACAAACTTAAATGATTGTACATGTACAGTTACCAAGTAATTTTGACTGAGCTGTACTTTTTTAAATTGTTTTGATTTGCAAATGCACTAATATGCTGTTCACATTCAACCAATATGGCAGGGGTTTTCTATTCACATTAATTTCAGATTTGTCGTGTTACGACTTCTTCAGATTGGTTGCTAGTTTGCGCATGTGTCAAGGTTTTTGTATTATGTGGCACATTATTATTAATTAGTTATTTTTTGCTTTTAACAGAAGAAAAATTGGATGAAATAAAAACATTACTTCTAGAAGAAGAAATAGAAAAATTGAAACATGCTGTAAGGGAAGCACGAAGCAAAAATACGTATCTTATGCAACTCTTAGAACAAGAACAACAAAAATCGAGGCAATTAGCAAGGTGAGATTTTTTAATTTTTAAAACAAATGCTATGTATATCACTATCTGCCGTCATAACAACTTTTATTGTTTAGCGTATACATGATTAATTTTATAAACTAATAATAGCTGCATAAATGTTGTCAAAAAAAAGTTTTTAATAACTATAAAACATTGTCATTTTAATGTAACAGTACTTTTATTTGTAATGCATTTTTGAAAGATTGCCAGCTGAGCTGCAAGCTCAGTATTACCTCTCAGCAAAAAATGCAAGTGTTAAAAATTTGTTGGAAAAAGCTGATGCATTTAAGCGTATGCTATATTACACTTGATCTTGTGAGTTTGACATTTAGACTCGCCCCACATAGACATTTAATTGAACCCCTTAACTTGCTGTTATCTGTTATTGATTTTACACATTGTATTTTGTGAGTTGCTATTTGCTCAACAATTTTGTATGTAAATTTATTCAAGTATTTAATCAATACTGTTGATAATTGTATCGGACAAAGTAGATAGCTAGAATGTTGAATACTGTTAGTTCACAGAGCCCTGTGTAAATTATTATTTTACGATCATGTCAAATTGAGTTTATATAAGTGAAACGTTTAAATGAAAAAAAACAACTTTACATTTTATACATATTTTTTTTTGTTCTAGCAAATAAAATATTATTATTGATAGCTAGAGTTATTAAGGTTTGCTTCTGTAAGGAACTAACCTATCAGATTTGTACATTTTCTTCCAATTTTCAGCAAGCTTTGTCTCAAAGACTGCTACGGTTAAGGACATGGTACTTAGGTGTAATATATCAAGGGTGAGCCATATTTGACTATATAGGTCAAAAATTCATTTGGAGGTCAAAATTCTAAAATTACTCAAATGTTCCAGAATGAGGGTATCAGGTTATAAAGAGGTCATTTTGGTAATCTTTGAGAATTTTTAGGTTTTAAAAAATGAATTTTAAATTTTTTGGTATGCATTTAATTAATTTATGAATCTTCTTATTTTCAGTAAGGTAAATCTCAAAGATGGTTACAGTTATATTAGGGATATCATACTTGAGGTGCCACATTCCCAGGGTGGGTCCTTGAGGTCAAAGATTTAATTTCTAAGTTGTTCAAAATGTTATAAAATGATGGTATTAGGTTGCAAATAGACATCAAAAGGAAAATATTTATGTAAAATATTTTTTTTTTCATCTTTTCATTTAATTTTTGGAGGAAACATGCTATAAATCTTAACTGTTAGTCCTACTGGCTTGTTATTCATCCTCACTATCGGGAGAATTGAGAATGAGATCAAAGGTCAGCTAGAGGTCAAAACTGTATGAACCCTTACACAAATTAGGTTTTTACACATTTAGAGGACATCAAAAGGTCATTTTGACTACAAACAATGCCAAAATGGGAAGCTAAAAATGACATTGAAAGCTCATAGAAGTCAATAGCAACTCTTGCCTTGACTAAAAGGCGATGCACTTTTTTTGGCTCTATAAATCAGTCTGCATGTTTTAATAATTATTCTTTTGTTCCGGAAATCAGTTTTGTTCAAATTTTGTTAATTTCAGTCAAGCGGCATCAACAAATAAAGAAACGTCGCCAAAGCTTGCAGATAGTGTAAGCCCTACCGGTCCTATACAAGTCCATTCCCAGACTGGTGGCAAACGGGCACCAACCCAACAAGAAATGGAGTTGATTATAAGACATCTACAGCACATTAATGAAAAACAATCACACGAGGTAAAAACATATTTTTCAAACTATTATCCACAATGACCACCAACTATTTTGGATTGATATACATTATGTGTCACCTATTATTTCCATCGCTCTATGGCCACATTTGTACTCTAGATTTTCCCCTAGCTTAAAACTGGTGGGACAAGTACTGTAAGCGTTTACATGAAAGGACATACCAATGTGGTTGTTCTATTGTTATTGTAAAACTGATCGCAAATTTTTTGTTTGTTATAGCTAATGAGTCTAAAGTCTGATCTACGGGATGTATTATACTCTCATAAGTGGACTCCTGATGCATACCTCCTTGCCAAAGCATATGTAGCAGAGGATGATGGTAAAATTCCTCGTGACAGTGGAAAGCTACCAAAAATACACATGAACAGTGGAACACGAAAATTGTACGTTTTTTGCAATTTAATATATTAAATAACACATTGTAATTTGGCATCTGTGATTTACAAAAATGACTTTTTCTAGAAAGTGAGCAATTTATTGTTGAAGATAAACTTACAATTACACAAATTCCAAATGTGCTCTGACATTAATTCTACAGAGAAATCATGTATATTTGCTTTATCAGTTATTAGTAAATAACAGTGATATTGCAGCAAATTGAAGCAGTCGTTATTCTCTACATTTCAGACCTGATATTGCTTATTTACAAAAAGATAACGTATCCCTGCCTGCATTGAAGCAAACTATTGGCAACAAGGCTGTGGAACGTAGGAAGCGCACACAAATACTACAGAAAGCTAGACTTAGGAAAGAAGTACTCCATCAGTAATAAAATATTGCACTTAGAAATTTGCTATTAACTCAAGAAGTGGTAGAAATTTTGAAGCAAATACTGTACTGGTATAATTGCATTTATTATGAAATTGAATCATGGAGTTCATAGCTAGCTCAACATTTTCCTATTGTTATTAAAGCAGCTAGATATATATTTAGAAACTTAAATACAAGAAATATATTTTACCAAAATTAAGTATTTATGTACTGGATTAACAGACGTACCATACTTAGCATCGATATTCACTCGTTATTGGACGTAGCTCTCTCTATAGTAAGACATAATTATTTTGTTGTTCCCCCATGTTAATTAATTTTGTACCAAGCCAAATATGAAATTTTGCATAAAGTAATAAAGCTCATATGCACAAGGGTGCTCTTTTAATTTGTGCCATGTTTAAGTGGACATTTTTCTAGTGTAAATACTGTACATATTATTTTGAATGCATTGCAATATATTCATTTTTTTTAAAATAAGCACTTTGCCCCTAGTTGTGATTATACTTTAAACATGTTGGGAACAATGCCATTGCGAATCTCAAAAGCTGTGTACCTCTAATATTTACCATAAACCTTGCCTATTGAACCGACTAGGACATATGGAACTTGATTGTTTGATCTAGTATACAAGTAATAATATTTTTTACCAGTAGTTAAATTCTATTAACTCTATTTTTGTTGTTGTTGTGATGACCATGCTTTTGTGTTGTTGTGTTCTAGTCTGTGGTTTTCTTTCTGTACTTGTGATAATTATTATCACATATCTTAAATAAAAAATACACATCTTAAATTTTATTCAAACTGTCGAGGGAATACTGTTGTTCTATCACATTGTCATCATCAGTTGCCTTGCTACAAAACATCCAACAATATTATCCTAAAGTTGTTTCAGTTATTTCTTTAGTTATAAATCCTTGTTTCTAGTATTAAAGTGCCATCTTCAATTTCAACAATGATTATTGATTATGGATCCCTGGAGTAGCTGTGATCTTGCAAAGCCTTGCTAGCATGCCTGCCATTTGTAACAATGAGCTCACCCCTTCAGCTAGTCTCATGTGGGTATATCCAATTTCCTTCATTAAAAAACAAAAAAATTGTAGATCTAAGTTATAGACAATTTCATTGCATTGCAAACCAATCGCTAGTTTGGTGCAAATCATGGATTTCCTAAAAAAAATCCTAGTTTTCAGCAAAGCATTACTTTCGGTAAGCACTAGTTTTACGACTTGCATATTAGCCATCAATATGTATAGTAGTTACATAGTTACAGTTTTATATGTAAATACATATACCTTAATGAATTCAAGTTTGAGAAATTCTGCCATATTATGAGTTTTGCACACTCTGAATACAATTGAGATGATGTCTTCTGACGAGTAGCCTAATGTCCACAAGTGATTCATGATTTTGTATGCTTCGTCAATGTTACCATTTATGCAGTGATCCAACATATCTTTTACTAAAAGTGGATGAGGCTCATCACAAACCTGAAAAATTATCACTATTCACCAAACATGTCAAAAGTACCATAACGTTATATAGGATGAAAATGTTTGTACTTCCCATTGAAAAAAAATTACTAATGTTAATTCCACGCAAAACCATTATCTGAAGATACTCCCAATTCTTGATATAAAATTCAATACAATGCGAAATTAAGAGATTCACCAAGTGGAACTAGTGTTTTGTTCCATGTACAATTCTGAAGTGAAAAAACAAAATTTCAGCAACAATATTTCTCCTTATTCTGGAACAGAATCCAACACAATCTCATATATCTTGATCTAAGTCAATGGATAAAAAAACAGTACAATGCATACAAAAATTATATTTCAAACTCGAATATTGAGACTGTATATAAACATTTACCTTGAAAACATTTTCACTGTTTACATGACCAAATCCTTGATATGTAGATTGTGTATTATTTAAAGCCTGCCTCATGTCACCCTGGGCAGTAAAAACTATGGCTTCCAGACCATCATCAGTGTAGCTTACTTCTTCTTTCTCACACACTTCTAATAATCTGGCTAAAACTTGAGCATCAGTGAGCTTGCTGTAGCGCAATACTGCGCATCGTGATTGAATGGGTTCTGATAAAACGCAATATAAAACTATGACATATTTAAAACCAAAACAGCCAGTTTCTTTAGTCATTTAAATAATTTCTACCTTACAATCAGTGAACTAGTTGGATCCATTAGATGAACACATTGTAACTGGTGAACTATATCCCAAAAATGGACAACGCACTCATACCAGTTTTTCTGCAACCAACCAAGCTGGCATACTGAATAAGATGCATTTTGTGTGGACTGTTAACTTTTAATGCATATGTGCAAGTAAAAAAAGTATATGATGCCAATTCTCGCCAAAAAGTGTTTCAAAATTAAATTAAATAACTAGTGTTATTCTTCAGACACAGAGTACTTGTTACAAAGTATGTATAAAATATTAAATTCACTTTCACAAAATAAGTATCATTTCTGAATAACTAAATACACTGAACTAACCACATACCATCAACAATGCAAAATAACTATAATCTGATTCTCGAAACATTCAGACAAGATTCAACATGGACACCCGGACAAGTATGCATCATCAGTACCTACCAATAATCTTGTCGGACTGATTACAAGCTAGGGCAAATCTTGTTGTTTTAGAATATATTTCCATGGTTCTTCTTAAGGCTTGCTGTGCTCCATCAGTCATACTAAAATAGAACATGAACTTTGTGAAGCTACTGAATGTTAATTTCTAAAGATACTTTAATTAATTCATTTGAAGCAGTAATTTACTAAATCATTTTCAATTCAGTTTTACTTCAGAACATAAACTATTTTGTTTTACTTTTAATGTAAACAAGATTTTGGCTTGCCAAACTGCGATACTATGCACTTAGTATAACCAATGGTCCCAACCCGATGTTCCCACTAGTGCCACTGATGGTAACCAGAGTGCCTGGTAGAGGAAAATTTGGAAAGAAAATACAGGTAAATAGTTTATATTCTAAGTTCAAATCCAGTGAACGTTGTTTGGAATTTTGTACTTTGAACAGTGATAATAATTTCTGTTGTAAGTCCAGGCCCGGTGAACGATGTGTGGAATTAGTAGGGTAGGAGTAAAACCAGTACAAGTGGCCACGACTCGAGGCAACTGCACAAGTGATGCTATGTGATTACTTAGCATATCTAATAAAAAAGCTGCTTGCATTTTCACACAGACTAATTACGATAGATCTCATACTTGTTGTTTTGAATATCTTCACAAGAGCAGTACTACTGAGTAGATTAACGTGATACCTATCTGCTTCGTCCAAGATTATTACTTTATGTCTCCCCTTGGGTAATGTAACTTTTTGCTGTGCAAACATCTTGATTTTATTTCTAACTACATCAATTCCCCTGTCATTTGAAGCATTAAGTTCCAGTACCGCATCCTTGAAAGAAGCACCCAACAGAGCTCTCGCTAAACATAAAATACTGGTGGTCTTACCAGTACCAGGTGGACCCTGAAATGTGCAGTGTCATAAACAGATCAAATATTGTTGAACATTAATTTGCAATTTTTTGTGAAAAATTACTAGTGTAATTCAGAACTACTGTAAGCCTTATAACTGCATTATGAATAACTGATTGCAAGTGATAATATAGCATCAAAAGTGGGTACAAATCTATTGAAGTACACAACTGCATTTACAACCAAAGAGAATATTTTTTATATATAGAAAAAATAATACAATTTTACAATAAAATAGAACTTATTATTTAACCAATACACATAAAATACGTAATTATAACTATATATCACTATATAATGTATTTTGCACCTACAAGGTTTCATTATATTACTGGTAATTATTATATAATAACATTTAAAGTGGACAGAAAAAGTTTTTTCTTCATGTTGCAGTGCCACTTTTACTTACAGCAATAATAACATTTGGAACATTACCCTCCCGTGCAAACACTCCCAGCCTGCTTATGGTTTCTTCATTTCCTACGATGTCATGCAGCTTAATAGGACGATATTTTTCAACCCTGAAACAATGATTGACAGAAGAAAGAACTAGCAAAAACTCTGGAAGCAAAATTTATTAAATGAGAAAACATCATTCAGACAAAAGGAAGTCCCCTTTCTGCTCATACTGTGTGACAGTATACAGCCAGAGCTTAATGTAAACAGATATTACAAAGATAATTATGCAGTCTGAGCATGATCTCAAGCTGATTAGCTATCTTTTATTACACTTTGTTACATAATAGACTTACTCAAAACCACAGTTGTTATAATCCTCTTAATACACAATACATTTAACTAAACACATTTCACCCTTACTGATTTTGTTGTAGAAACAGATCTAAGTA
>JAOXYB010013345.1:0-18206 GCA_028565635.1 Phoronis ovalis | reverse complement strand
AAAGTAAGGTCTGGGATAAAGTAAGGTCTGGGATAAAGTCCTGATACTGTATTACCTTATATCCGCACTGTTCTAATAAAGTACTTTTGTTTACTAGCAGTGTTATAATATTACAGTTGCACTGTTTATGTCAGAGTCATAGATGGGTCGGCAATAAATCGTATGATTATAACCCATTTTCTGTGGTAATAGCTACGAATGTAAACTAGCTTCTTGCAAATTGTGAAACTTGTATTAAAATGAATAAACATTCGCAAACTTGGCACTGACCTCTAACATGTTTTAATTTACATATATGAGAATTATTAACATTGCACAATTCGGTACAAAATTGTAGGCTAATGTAAACATGCCAGTGAGCAGTGATAACTCAGTGTGTAGACTGTGTATAATTTATGTCATGTTTTTGATTGCTGGTAACTGTTTTAGGATTTTAAAGATGTTTATACCACAATGTACTTGTAACATTGTTTACCCAACATAAAACATGCATTACATTCGTATTATACTAATAATATTGTAGCCATGTTATTTGTGCATTTTAATAACTGTAGATGTAGCTGTTATTTTAACATATATCATTCTATTGTGTAATTTACAAAAAAAAACGCAGGCACAATGTATAAAAAGTAAACATTTTTATGATTTAATATATGATCTCGTTTTAAAGCAATGATACATATTGGCAAATACTCCCAATCATGTTCTTGAAATCAAATTTGTTGTTCAGGATATTTTTATTTGACATGAGTGTAAAAGGTTTGTTTACTGACCATAGCCATGTCAGGTAGTTGTTTGTGTATGCAAGCAGAGGGCCTGTGTACTTTGCATTGTTTTATTATTTGAACACCTGAATATTGCATGCCTATGTTTAAAGAGAAATTACAGGCTACATGCTGTCTGAACATAAAATTGTAATAAAAATGTCACTATCCAATATAGTTATCTGTTACTTCTGTTTTCTTATGGTAAACATTCTTGATATTGGAAAAATAGTTTTCCCCATTTTTTTCACAAATTTATGTTGAAAAAGTTGAAATGCTGAGAATGTATTCCAAACTTTAATTTTTAGAGAAGGTAACACAGGGATGTCGAGAATTTCTGTTTACCGTATAAGGGTGTGCTAAAACGTGGGAGTTTCATCACAAATCCAAATTGAACGAAGTTGTAGTACTGGTTTTTCCAATAGTGGAATCTTGAAAAAAATATAACATTTAAGTTACATAGTAATTAGTATAATGAAATGCGGTTTCAAGGAAATATACATTATTTGGAATAAGTTACAAATTATCATCTCAAAAAAGATGAAAAAAAAACGCAATTGAGATCAAAGTGTCTGCAACAATAAATCATTCTTGGGGTTCTACTTATAATTGTACTCAACTGAATCTACATGTAAACGTCTACCTTCAGCCGGGCTTTTGTTTTCGAACATTCCCAAATACACGACTCACCAATCAAAAGTTTTGAAATGTTCTCTCGTGTTGTTTTTTAAGAAGTCGAATTTTATACATGCTGATAATGCCTCGGAATTTAAATACCTTTTTTTCTAAAAAAATTCCTTGAAACGTAATATACGATTTTTAAAAATATGCTAATGTTAATTTAATCGAGAAGGGTTGAGACGGTTCTAATTAGGGTAGGAATTGTCGCACAATTCTTTCTTCAGCAAAAGTCTAAACGTGCCGTAAATGGTGTATTGTTTCAATGATTCTATGATGTCCAAATATTCTCCAATTGTTGGAAATGCAATTGCTTGAAATTTCAGAGCCCTATCCATGGTGTAACATTTGGTCGGCATTTCATGAAAATGTCACAAGAGACTAGCTACTTACATGTTGGGCATAATGCTATTCAAGAGATGTCAGCAATGGTAAAGAAAACATATGGATGAGTTTTGAAGTGATCTTGAGAGAGGTTTTGACTGCCTCTTCACATTTCACAAGGACCATTAACAAGTCAAACTTATGTGAAAAATATGTACAGGTAGAATCATAAAACTTTTATGACCCGGCAATAAAAAATAATAAAGAATGCTTGGACTTAAAATGAACAATAGAATTTTAATATACACATATTCTTAAACTAAACAGTATATATATATATTTGTGATAGATAAAAATATGTTCTATACTGTTTACAATATATGACAAATAAATAATGGCTGCGTATTTAAACCAACAGTTTACATTAATTCTGTACTATGACACTAGCAGGAATATTTACTTCTTCGTTGTGCCTTTCTTGTACTTTAGGTTGACAAGGAGAAAATACGCTTGGTTATACAAAGTTATAATTTCCTTTTTTTACCGTTGCTATTCTAATAAATGATTGTCCATAACTTAACTACGGAAGAACAGACAATTGCAGTAGTTTCCGGCCAAAACATAAGGCATCAACCAAATAATATAAAAATCGAGTTTATGTACATCAGTGATTTATCTTTACAACTAAGGTATGTACAAACAAGGGACAAAATATTTGTACCATGCAGGTACATATAACGAATTAAACAAAAATGTGCACTCCTTGCGCACCCTTCCAAGACCATAGACGCATTATGAGCTAGCTATAACCCGTAATTTCCTGTGGCCCCTTATAACAAATTAAATATTGGAGTCGTACAATGGCACAATTTCGTAAAGTGATAACTCTAAAATATTAACATTTCATGAATTTTAACATGCGTGGAAAAGACCATCATTCATATTTTCAAAAACTAATTTTTAAAATTTTGAATTAGAGCTAGCGTTTCTGTTCCACAGCATGCGTAAATAATTCCATCTTCATTAGTTTTTATAATTTCACATTGTCAAATGACTTAAAGTAACAATAAAAATTGAAAACATATAATGACATTATTTAAAACATAAGTAATACAGTGTCTTAAGCTATAATGTGAGTATTCATTCCAAGTTTTATCGATCATACTACTTGTGTTTACCGGGTACACTAGACATGTTGTCTGATAAAACTAGTAAGTTCCTATCAGACCGCTAGATGTCAGACCTATTGACTTGTGATGACTGCCATGTTTTCTGTTTTAACGTTTGGTGGAACGGTGTTGATTGGAGAAACTGTGGAATGAGCCGCGGTTTTATGCATTTCTTCTTTCTTCTTATTGTGTTTCCTTTCTTTCGCACGTCGGTTTTGGAACCAGATTTTAACTTGTCTCTCTGAAAGTCCTAGACATGAGGAAAGTTCTGCTTTTCTACGAATGGTTATGTACCTACTATAATGGAATTCTTTTTCTAGCTCCAGTCGTTGATGGTCGCTGTAGACCACTCTATATTTATCTTTTGTTCTCGTCTTCCCTGAAAAAATGAAACGAACATATATAGCAGTAGTTCATGTTCGACGGTTTATGTTCGTGAATCGGCATATATAACTGTTTCAATGGTTCAAGATTTTTATTTGCGAGTCTAGTTCACTTTTCTGATTTCAATTGATGAAGCTCTTTTGATAGACCGAATGACAACGGCACATTTACTTTAAACGTTCTTTTGATAATTCGTTTTCCGCGTGTACAAGTAATACAGAAATAAAAATAAAACATGTTTTATTTATCTATTCATGTCTGAGGTTAAATAATTCTGTAAGGTGCAGAAAACGTCACCACCTAACTAAGTATTATAATGACGCGCAACATGCATGAAGAGACATTTAGGCAGTTTCAAAAAATTATGTCATAGCCGCAAAATACTGAGTAACCTTGAAACCGCACTGACGTGGTGTAATTAAAACTGTAACAAATTTCGCTATTGAATTGATTAACCACGCGATTTATCTGTATGGGTTATTTCTCCTGTTTACCGCGATATGAGCAATCTGAGAAATGAGCATCCCGGGTCACAACATTAATGATATAACCGCACCGAAGTAAAGAAACATGTTTTGTACGAAAAGCCACTATAGTCCGAGAGCGCATCGGAATGTTAATGGACGGATATTTGAATTTCCCGTTTTTAAATATATTTTCCGTTTTATAAATATTTAAAAGTACTTCATTTTTTATAGAAATCTTATAATATTAAATGCACCGCAGTAGACTTCATTACTATCACGAACTTCCTAACGACGCAGGGATAAACCTTAAAACTTTGTGGTGTAGCAGGTGAACAGGTGTTCGCTATCGTGAAGAAAGTGGCTACTGACCGTACACTCCTTTCGGCCACTGACAACATTTATTTGTAGTTTAACATACATGTTTGCAATGTTTGAAAAAATATAAGTTCATTATTGCTCTCCGCATTGCTTTCATTTCAAAACTAAAATTATAAAACGAATTATTTCCTTATGCGGACTGAGCTATAACCCAAATAAAATATTTCCAAAGCAATCTTACTAGGCAAAATGTTAACCCCCCCCCTTGGAAAATTTCACATCAGTGACACTGAGAATATGTGGCCATATATCTATATTTTAATTTTTCTTATTTCCTAATTCTAGCATCCGTGAATGCTGCAGGTGCGTGTAAACAAATCTTTTGTTTATGTGTATAATGACCGGAACATCATTATTTAGTCTTAATTAGTGTTTAGTAACCATTGATATGGCCATTCAGTTCTAATCTGACAGCATCTATCTGGGTTCGTGGAGTATTAGCGTTACCAACCACGAACAACACGCCCACCATCCTAACATTGTCGGCATACTTTGATATCTCGTCATTGTAACTGGGTTATGTCTCCACGTAAACATTGACTGACGCATAGCGCTTCCTAGTTACGTCAGGGTACCTGCGCTCCGTTATCGGTGTGAACATTGTTACCAGAATAGCTTAAATACACAATTTAGTTGACAAATACAAGATAATTCCACTCAATCACTTTTGGTAAAAGTGTTTTTATACAATACTGCATAGTAACTTTGCAACGTTATGAGATAAAATATAATGATAGTTCTAATTATAACTTTAGAAGTATCGAAAGAAGAATATATATTTCTTACTTATTATTGGTTAGACACTAATAAACACTTTATTTTGTGGGCTCGTGATATTCCGGATTGTTATTCCAAAATATCAGATTTCAGAAATATAATATTATCATATCTTTTCTATGATTCTAATTGGCAAATCATTTATGATTAAAAAGATTAATAAAACGAAAATGGGCTCATGATATTCCGGATTGTTATTCCAAAGTATCAGATTTCAGAAATGTAACATTCTCATATCTTTTCTATGTCTCTAATTGGTGATTAAAAGGAATTATATATTATTTAATAAAACGAATAGAGTATTTATTAATACCCCAAACTAATTATATGCTATGTTAACTGACTTTTTATGCTACTATTAGTCAAATATTAGATAATTTTCATGGTTATTTGGATTAATATGTGCTTGTTTGTAAGATATCAATTTGCAACAATAATATTGTACTACTTTTAATATTTTTAAAACAGGGAAGAATTAAAATACTTTTTGCGTATACATAAAAAGCAAATGTCTTCATATTTAAATCACTTCAAAAATAATGCCAGCGTCTGCTTTAAAAAAATATGGAGGGAGAACTTTCAATTGTTAGAAGAAAACATTAATTTTCAACAAGCTCAACATTTTATTTTCTATCGGTAATTAAATTAACTCTTATCGTGTGTGGTCTTAAAGAACATATTTAGAAGATAGATAACATCAGAGACCAGATCAACTTTTTTATGACGGTACCTAGCAAAATGTTCTATGAAAAAATAGGAGTCGCCGTTTATACCTGGTACATGTAAATACCCAAACATTTACCAACATAGTAATTAGAGCTTGGAAACAGGCACTTGTATCAAAGAGACCGCAAGGATTTAGATCCATTACACTAGGACATAAAAACTAAGATGAAAAAGTGAAAATGACTGAAATTTGGTAGAATAAATCACGACGTGTGTAGATATATTTTGTGGTTAATTATGGAACACGCGATGGTAGAGAAAATAATGACGTCACGGTGACACAGAAAGTGAAATGTATACGTTAAGTGTCTGTCGTCCATTTTAAAAAAATGCTGAATTGGTTTTTTAGATTATAATCCTTAGGCGTCGAGGTGTAAAAACGAATATGTACTTCATTTTATGATATAAATGACAAGGCAGGCTTTATCATTTATTCTGAGGTAAATAGCCCACAAACAAAACAAGGACATGAAAATAAAACGAGGTGCGTCAAATATTATAATATATTTGACAGATTACAAGTTTTAAATAACTGAGGTTATCATTTTTGTAGGCACCTCTCTGAAGCAAAGCCATGAGTTCTGTGAAGAGTAAAATAAGGATCAGAATAACCTTGAAAGTAGCAGTTACCTACACATTTCGCAAATTCTATTTTTTGTTCTAATTTCCTCGTTTTCTCGAAATTAGAAAACAAACAGAACGCCATCTGTTGAAAGAAACTTTTCGGAGTATCTCTAAGTGGTTGTGGTAATCAAACATGTTAAACACGAAGAATGCAAACATTTTAAGTGCCGAGACAGGTTTAGTTCCGTCATTTTGTTAATATCCAGTACTCATCAGTGACTTTCCACCCTTTTGATGTAATCACTTTGTCTGTATGTACTTTTTCTAAATTGTGCACATTAAGGCTCCTTAACGTCGGCCACAATCCATAACTACGCCATTAACTTAAAGGATGGAAACATAAAATTAGTACAAGTCAAACAAAAAATACCGATTACTTTAATGAAAAACCTTGCAATAAGGTATGTTTCAAATAATTTCCGGGTAATAAAATCTTTTTGTGTAGTTTTTAATTACACGAAATTTGATTTTTTTTATGCAATCATTTTGAGCACACAGAAATAAGTCTAGGAAAAACACTCCACTAAATTGTAATCGTAACTAGTCTATACAATTTATAAAAAATGAAGAGGGTGAGCGCGTTTACCATACATAAGGACCGTCCCGAAGATGTATTAATACATGAAAATATGTGTTTTTGTGTCAAAGGTATGCAAGGAGTTCTTTCCGAATTTATCTCTTGTTATCAATTTGGATAATGAGAATTTGCCCTCTCCTTGAATCACCTTGAATTGAAATGGGTCGCAATTTTCTAGGTCCGATAAACCCCAGACATGACCAAGTTGCATGTAAGTCTTAGTTATGCGTACAAGCCTTGCAGCCCAGTTTTACATCAATCGGCAATATAGGTGTATAAAGCATTTTAAAGTAGATTATGATTTACGCATGAAATTTTTAATATCAACTAGCCTGATATGAAAAACAACTAAAGTAAATACCTCGCTGACTGGCCGGATGATTTATATGTCTAATAGCCTCATTCTGGTCATTTTGCAAGGGGTGACTTGAGTGACTTAAGTTGTTTTTTTTCATTTTGTCTTAAGAATTAACAATTAAAAGAATAATACAGCATTGCACAGATTGCTGCTGAATAAACGTGTTATAGAATGTTCTCATAAAAATCGAAATCATGATGCCTCCTTTATTCTTTGTTATTACGGGTTATAGTTGTTATACTTTGTAATAAGTTACGCATACAATACAGTATTGCGCAATGAAAAATGTTCTGATTTTCAGTTTTCTTCCGAAAAAATACTCACAATTAGTGTACGTTTATACAATAAGACATAACCTCAATTTTATAATATGATAATAAAATAAAGTGATCTATCAACAGGAGATACTTAATTAATTAAAAGGTTAATTATCTAAAAAAAAATATGTTAAAACTTTGATAAAATAGAATTTTTTAAGACCACATCCATCCGAAGCTCAGAGGAAAGGCGTGGGTTAAGGACATTAAAGGACAAAAGGTATATACCATAACAACTTGGGTGGCAACTGTTTCTTCGTAGCTGCTAGAACACGATCGCCAAGCTAATAGAGCTATTAGGTTCAATGAAACCTGTTTTGTGATGATGAACATTAGCCATATTTAACTGCATTCTTTCTAGTTTAATTGCAGGCATGTAAATAATGCAGAACTGACCGGTTTCGGTGATAGAATTACTTTATCCTACAGATATCCGTTTGAAAATATTTATAATTTGAAACATTTTGTTGACTCAGTATTCACGGTTTGATGACGGCACCTTTCTCTGATAAAAATATCCAAATTTTTTGGTGTAGTTGTTATATCGTTTCTGAACTTTATAGTTTATTTTAAGATTAAATTTCAGTATTTTTTTCAAATGGTCTGTTCATTTAACATCAAGAAAACAGTGATACGTCATAATCAGAAACAAATTCCCTTGAATTTTTCAAATTAAAAAACTATGATATATTCACTACCAAATAAAATGGTTCACAAAGTTGCTAAATAAGTCGTTAATAATTATACAGACATAAATTCACCAGATCTAAAATTAACCGAAAAATTGGCCATTAGTTTCCCTTTGAACTTTAAAATGTATGTCAGCAGCATTATCATTTTCTGAAAGAATATAAACAAAACAGAATTTATGTTATGTTTAATGAACATGGTATCTGTGTGTCATCACTTATTATCAATACGTACGTTGTTCAGTGCAGAAACCTCTTAGATACAGTTTAGGCCCATTTGAGTTCATTTCCGAAATTGTTCAATTCTATATGTTAATTTTATTCAGTGAGAGACGTCGGGAACTTTTTAATTTCCTTTTTTTTAATTTGAGCAATATGCCCAAAATAAATGCCCATTTTATATAAGTGTGAACAGTTTGAAGGCTGAATTACTAGACTACCCTGTTTAATTATATTTTGTACGCCTTCCATATCAAAATATTATTATTCTGTGAATGTTCACGGCACTTTTAAACTCTCGATCACGATTAAGTTTCAAATATTAACCAAAAAAAACAACAGTAATTTAACAAATTGTATTTGCGTTTTAAAAGATCTTTTACCTGATATAATCATAATTAACCAACCTGATTAAATTATTTGAAGCGAAATATCGGTGAATGTTTACGCAGTTTATCCTGTGTATATTGTATAGGACGTGAGCATCGAAATTTAAAGAATAAATGGATTGAGTAGTTTGAAACAGTTGCAAGTAATTTAAAAGATATATGCAAATTTCAGATCGGCACATTTTAAGAAAAGGGAACTCAGCAGACGCTTTGAACCTGTGCGAAAATTTATCCACTTAAATGTTTGTTACACTTTATTACGCTTCGTTACCTAATCATTCAACAGCATACGTATTATTATCAAAATTAACCCATTTCCATCACCATAGTTTTTAGGGCATCAGATTTTTAATCTTACAGTCATTTATTATTTATTTTATGTTTATTCAAAACGTTTATTTCCCAAAGTTAATTTTAAATATGGTTTATTTTCTGCTTCCTGAAAACACACTGAAGATATCATACAAGAGTACAGGATTTTGAATTTCAGTAAACGAAATAAAGAAAATCCTATAGTACAATAGTGGGGAGAACGCATACATTTTAAAACTTTAACAAAATCGTCTGTGACAAGCCCTTACAAGCTGGATCAAAGAACAATGCAGTAAATTGAAAATAAAAGCAAAGCACCGTATTACAAGATGATATTCAATGTACGAGTATGTTAAATCTACAAGTGATATTATATAAAATAACTCCTGTACCTATTTAGGGGACGAGGCCTAACGCGGGTGGGCGTGTAATGTTCAGCGAGCGAAACCTCCCAAGAATGGAAGCCCGACCAGGAAATAATTGCTACCAGAAGTTGTTATGTAATGTTAAAGTAATATAAATCTGTTAGAGTTATTAAACATATTTACAAACGATAACGTTTTAAATGCGAGAATTGTGTGAAGCAAACTGTCCTGTTGATGTCAATAGCATCTTCCAAAATTGGTAATATTTCTAGTATAATAATTACTTGAATAAACTAGATTTAAAATATTTTAACGACGTTATAGGAATTTTGAAAAATTATATATTATCTTATTATTTACGCCACATTTAGTACTATGATGTAAGAATCCATTTACATTTACAAAAAGTGAATAAAAGATCACGTTTCACAGAATGAGGAAAAATGAAAAAAAAAACACTGGGAATTCTCGTGGAGAAAGCGACGTGGATTATGTTTCACCATTATGATCAGGTAAAATTAAACTAGAGTCACCCGGCAGAACTGCAGAAAATATTTAATAAAACAACGATAAATACTGCTGTTATTAAAGGCACCACCTTCAAGCTGTAAAGTTGTATTAAGCTTTGTCGCCCTTCAAGAATTATTATGTTTAAAAGTTAATTTTACCTTAAATTTTATGGAGTGTTTAATAGTTTTATAGTGTTTTCGTTACGTTTTGTAATACACAAATTGTATGGTAAACTTGAACGTTTAATGAACTCCCACACTAGTCTAGCTAGAGGGTTAAAATACAACCTTGAGGGAGTTCATAATTTCAAGAAATAAACCTACGAAATCAAAAGCCGCGCACGATGTTTCCGCGGAATAAATACGAATTTTTCTGCACGACAATAAGCATTCTTTTCGGACAACTATGTATTAATTGTTGCCTTGCTGCAAGTGTATTACACAAACAAAAACAGAGTCTTCTGGGTATTCAATAGCCACCGACAAAGCTAAGACAGTTAGCAGACGGAACGGGAAAGTGTTGGAAAGAATGTGTGAATTTTCAAACTATAAACGGCGCCACGGGAAGACAGACTAAGTCTTACATCTTTCTACTTATCTGCTGATATAAATTACCCAGAAATTACAATAAATGACTTATTAGGTATCAATTCATTGAGTAAACAAAATAGGTCTTTAATATACACTAACTTTGATTCAAGTTTAGTTGTATTAAGGCATTAATCTTGTTAAGATTTTGTTGATAGTAAACATTTAGCAGGTAATGATACTCCTTTGATATTAGCCGCCACAACAAGTTTCGTGGAGGCAGAAAATTGGATTCCAATGGCTAAAGAAATACTTTTACAACGAAGCCAAAAAATTGTCTCCTACGCAAGACGTCGTCTCGATTGTAATAAGACTTTATTCTGAGTTGTAACAATTTTTATTAAACCCGTTGCTAGCATTTTGTATTATAATTTGTTTACTTATGTTGAGATGCGTGTCTAGTTCGGTTAACAAGCAAACAGAGTTCTCTGTTGTTATTTGGAAATTTTAATCCTATTATAATGCATATGAACTTAAATGTCGGCTTGTTGTGGAATACAATTTAGTCTTTATAAAACTTATGCAGTCTTGTAATTTTGTTCTACGAGACAAAAAGAGACGTTTATCTCAATGCATTAAGCTATTTTTTTGTTATACATTGCTAACCGAATTTATGCGTGCATAAAAAGTGGAACAGTTTTTTAACCTATATTTATATTAAAGTTGTTGCAATGTTGTCCTTAACCCGTACCTTAACGTGGAGTCTTATTTTATACTTGATACAAAATCGATAACGTTTTATAATGTTATTGTTTAGAGTAGCTTTGCTGTTACCTGACAAGAAGGAATTATAATTATTGTAGAATAAGAAATTATATTTTATTCCCAATATTTTTTCAAAGTCTAGCTTTATTTTTAGCTCGCAAATTAACACACATTTTTGCACATTATCTAAAATTGGCAGCCAAAGTAAAACTAATTTTTTCATAAGATTTGCAGACAGCAGAATGTTATGAAACGCTTGCTGGTATCTTGGACCAGAATTTGTTAACTGAGCGAATATAATTTATGGCTTAAAATACGCAGAAAAAATACGACGAAACTACTACCATGCCATCAAAAAAATACGTATGGACATTTATAAGTAATTTCGTTTGAAAAAATCATTACAAAGCCTCAGAATAACATCAAAATACTTCCCAAGATTATATAAATAAATTGTACCTAGCACGGTTTATTGTTGTACAGATAGGATATTGTAACGTTACGCCAATTTGTCAAAACCAAGATGTTTATCAACACGTTTGTGAATTTATATATTGCTATATAATAATAAACCAATAAAGGAAAGTCTATAAAGTTTTCCTAATTATGTGTTACTTTAGGTCACTTGTTACAACTTACAATAAAAATATAAAACTTCTAGTCTTACCCTATATATATATATATATACAGTCTCACTTTACTAATTATTCATGCATATGAAACAACGTAGTTTAAGTGACCGATTTTTACTTTACAGAAATAGGAAGCTATCATGCAGACTCAGAGTAACAACCATGCAAGTTATTCGTGAAACAGGTTTAGGTATGTGGCTTAATGGATTATCTTTTATCGGTGGTTGAACTCGTGTGTTATGCACAGTCATTTTATGTCACTTGTTTATTTTAGTATACTATTTTATTAAATTAAAATGTTTACCTGTATGTGGCATTGACTGGTACGACTGTTTTTTCATCCAATCATACGGTTGTCTTGGTTGGGCTCGATTCACCATAGACCCCATACCGTTGCTAGATGGACTTGTCTGTGATGGCGAAGTCGACAATGACCCAGAACTGCTAGGAGAGAGACTCGGTCCGTCTAAACCCATAATGTTACTCTGGGACACATACTCGTTAGGTTTATGATACGCATGCGAAGGCATTGTGGCTTGTGACGGCGTAGCGTTGGCGTAACCAGACGTATTCCATTCTTCATATGGTGACGTTCTTGGCTGATGATACATCCAACCTTGTTGCATATGGTTGGCATTGGGGATACCGTGATGTGCACCCGGATGTACAGAACCGTAAGCGTCTTGATATTGTGCCCCTTGTTGTGTGGAATAACTAAGCTGGCTTATATTGTAAGGACTTTCAGTGGGATAGCGACCAGGAAACATAGTTAACTGATCATATACCATAGCTTCTGGTGGTACGACAGATTCTAACATTTGAAAGCAATCAATTTGCGCACCACGATCCGTTCCCGTTGAAGGTCTGCTTTGGAATGAACTATCCTACATTAGGCGAACAATTTTCTTCAGCTCTTAATGAGGCGGTCCCTTTTATCTTGATCAATACAAAGAGATAGTATCTGTGGCGGTCTTTTCAAGTCTCCATCCTCTGTTTACCTGGTTATTCTGAGACTCTACTCTTAGTGACGTAATGCGACATTTGCAAGATATTGACCAATCAGAACCAAGGATGTTAAATCGATGAACACTTGAATAGAATAATGGTTTTAACTAATTTTGGGGGCGAAATGAGATTTTTATAGAGTTGGAAATTAAACTGGCACCTTGTCACCAATTTTACTTGATTATTAAAGATTTCAATACGCAAGATTTAACGAGAAGTAACGGCGGTGATTCGTGAAAAAATGTGCAAATGTACCTGAGTTTAAAATTTAACCTAGGAAAGTTTATTTCTTTCTTTAAATGTTTACAACTATTAAACACTGTTTTAACTGATCATAAAAATCAAACCCTCTTAATAAATGCTCTTTAGAATTTGAAAAAAATATTCCTTGCACATTTAGAGTATCAAATTTTATTTTATGGCCTCTTGGATCTCTCTGCCTTATCTTATGTTCTAGCTAGCAATGTGTTTGCTTTGGAAGCAGTCTTGACTTTCTTGTAACCGATATATATTCTTAGTTTTAAGGCACTGCCCATCGAGCCGAGTCCATTTACAAAAAAGGAGTGTAGTAACTAATTCGAAGAAGAATAATCGCTAATTTACATTTATCTGCTATAGCCATGCTTTCAAATAAATGCACAGTGTCTCAATATAGAAAAAAAACTAGTTTACAAGTTTGTATGAATTGCAAATCTATCGGTCACTTAGTAGTTAGCTAGTTACGCACCCCCTAATACCAGTTTTGCATATCCCAAAAACTAAGTGTTTTTCTGTCAAGAGCTCAACCTTTGTCGTTTCCAAGTAATAAATTTTGATATATGTGTGCAATGTAAACAATATTTCGTTTGTAGTCAGCGACGTTACTTTATTTCAAAATTAGTTTTAAAATGCAAGCGCATTAGATTCTGTTACAATTTTGTTATTGTTTCGTCGGAGTTTAATCTAATTATTTGTTTAATTTTCGTAATATGTCATTAATTTGGTATTTTGTTAACAACAAACATAGAAACGTTATTCATTACAAAAATGTCTAGACAAAAGTAACGATAAGGAGTCTGTAGATACACTTCATCGCCTAACCCTCGGTCGGTATTATGCAAAGTACACTCAACAGAACAACTATACCCCGATACACTTCATTCGGTGAGATTTTATTGTACCCATACGACTATATTCTTTAACATGGTAGTATCAAAGCTTTGAGGCATAATATCAGTCATTTTTAATCCAATTAACAAAATATTGGCTATATATTATTAAAACAAAGTAAACACCTGATTTTAAATTTTTCCTAAAAATACAGAAAAAAATGTTACCTAAATGGGAACATATACCAAACATTTTTGTCGAGTTCACATATCCCCGAAAGCAGACCCTGGTCAGTTGTGAGCATATCATTGACGGTACTGCATCATGTAGAAAGTAGTGAATAATAGTCCAGGGAAAAATGAAATATTTTAAATTCAACGGACAAATTTCAAACTGCTACGAGTTCTATAAAAAATAGCGAAAAGTAACACAATGGTCCAAGAAAATAAATCAGAAAATCGAGCTGCCATTAGCTCAATTTTCCCCAGTTCCCATTAAATCTCATAGTGCAGGTTTTCTTAGACTGTCAAGTATTTTGTTGGAACACTATGCTCAGACATATTTAATAATTTGTATCTTATAAATAAAAAACGGCGATTTTTATGACACAGAACCAGGCATACAAAAATATTGAAATACCGCAATTAAAACAATATATTATTGGTTAGTTATAAGAATCACGACCAAGAATTGATGAATTTAATGTCTATGATTTATAGGGTTCATCATATTATTAGTAAAGACGAAAACTGTTTGCCAAAAATACAAATTCTAAGAACAATATTTAAAGTCGATATCTGATATGTTATTTTTTATTTCGTACTTAATTTACGAATATGTCGTTTTATTTAGCTTATGATTTAAAAATTCAGCAGTTTTTTTCGCTATTTCCATGTTATCCAGACACTTTCATCATTTATTCCGCAATTCTCATTTTTATTTTCTTTTGTTTTATTTGTATCTGTTTTCGCAACTGATGTAAGTTACTTCTCAGTCATTTTCAGAATTACTGTACAATAACTGAGCTAGTTTTACTCTTTTTATAATATAGCTCACGCTAACATTTTTTTCAGCGTTTTTTTGTTTTTTTTAAATGATATTAACTGTCAGTCTCCTATGAATTCTTTTTAACCATATTTATTGTAAAACTCGAGGACTGTTTATGTGATTTAATTTACTTGCTCCAGAATGTGCAGTACACATGTTCCCCAGCAATCCTACTAATTGCTTATAAATTACAAAATAAGCTAGACAGCAAAATTAATATTACCAGCACGTTCATAATCGTGATGGAACATTGTCTACACACGCATTTCATTGATACATGTATATGTGTGTTGAGGTTGAGGAAAATTTGCTATGATAGTCAAAACAATACGATTGTTTAAAAAATTCATTTAATTTGATTCTTAAAATTTATAGTACAAAAACGAATATTATACGCGTAAAATGTACAATCTTTACAGGCTACCAGTTACCAGTTTATCCTCCAATTAAAGTATCTTTTTACTACCGAAATTATTTGGCATAAATTTTATGAAGTCATGCATGAGCTTGCGAACAGTATTCTTATTTTACTGCTATTATTGGTCGCATTAACTGTTAATCCCAATACTAACAAAGACTTGTTTAACTAGATCTGTATTGCCGAATCAATGTAGCTTATTCTAAGCATAGAAAAGATATCGTTTTATAATCTACATTTTTTGGTATAATTTAAAAAAAAAATCATGAGCGTGCAACAACATTTTTTGTTCATTCTTATCGTTGGTATCAGTTAAGTTTTGATCTACCTCTCCATTCTCTTATTTTTCTTGCATCTGACAGCTTTGTCATGTCTTATCAAAGACCAAACTAATAAAGATCTCCAGATTTATTTCCCGAGTGTCAGTAAATATCGTAATAGGTATTGAATAGAATGGGATTCCAAAAATGTTTGATAAGTGCCCTCATAGACATCTTTGAATTTAGCAAAGCACCGCTGCAATAGAGAATATGCTTTTTTGCCTTCAGGTGCAAACTATATACTCCTCACTTGCATTGCATTTTAATGCCAACTACCTCCGTAATGTGTGGCCTTTTTCGAAACTGTCTTTGTGAAAAAAAAACTGTCGCCACTAAGCAAGCGAGATAAGACTTTTATGAGAATACATTTTATGACGAAGCAGCGCATTATTGTCATAAAATATAGAAATTGCTATCATATCAGAAAGGCAATGCATGTATATAATTAATGCCCGTTATTTAGCCAATAATTAGAAAAATATTTAGTTAATATATTTAAAGTCTTTAAATCATATTTCGACTTTAGACATAAGTTTGACAGGTGTATTACGACGAGGTTTTAATAATAAAGAGTCATAAAACAGGTTACTTTTAAACGCCGTATGTCTCACTGTGCTTGTACGTGATAACAAAAAATATATATTTGAAATAAAAATCTATAAAAAACTCGAAAAACCGCAACTCGTAAGGCGCCATTGACCCAATCATACACCTCCCAGTAAGAACTGCGACTACGTTATGCATAAAATAAGTTTGTTAAATATATAAAATTAAATTTCATAACTTGATCCAAAATATTGCAAGAACGCATACACATACGATATGAAGAAAAAAATAATATTCTATTCATTTTAGCATATCTAGATATATGTATGTGCTTTATTATGTAATATTAATCTAGCTGTGTTTGGTGGAATGACAGTAATTGACTAGGCAAAATTAAAGATTCTGATTGGAACAACAAAGAACTGTTATTTATCTCATTGCTGGTATTCTATAGACCTAAGACAGCCTGCCGAAAATTTTAATTAAAATATTTAGTATAAATAACGTTTATGCAACAGATAAATATTCTATTTTCAGAATGTATATTACGTGCATGATTTATAAAATATTTACTGCATATTATGCACTTAGAGACTGATTAAATAATTTAATTAAATGTACATTTAAAAAAATTAAACGTTTAAGTAATGAATTGAATTATGTAATTATATTTATGTTCTAATCAGAAATTCTAAACTAATATATCCAGAATAAAAGCTAATAGCATAAAAAATATTGTAATGAAAAAAAATTTACAAAAATGCTCTGACACTCGTAAGGTGATATAAACACGATCAGCCAATCAAACATTATCAGAGTGCTGTGCTTGAAATAATTTTTATTAAATAAATTAAATTTTATTTGACAATGCAAACAGCGTCTAAATTAATGTAGAAAAATATAGGCCACAATGAGAATAGCTTTTAATTTAAAAAATAAGAGTTTTAGCTAGTAAATCTGAATTTTTTTGTGAGTAAACACTGTAATATCAATTTAGCTTCGTAGGTACGGTGTATCTGACAAACATTTCTGACACAAATTTATTCAAAGTTCTTGAAGGCAATAATGAGCTTATGCTTACACGCAGATATGTTATTTTTCTGCAGCAGTCACAACCCACAGTGTTATTTAATTGTCATTATAGGCTGGATTCAAGTTTTTCTGAGATCAATGATCTTATTTCTGGTTATATACTCTATATCATTTCTTTGGTTATATAAAGTCGGGAATTAAACGTAATATATGAAAAATAATTAATAATAATTAAATAAATTTTCTTCAAGTTACAACAGCACACTGATAACCACCAATTAGCAAGATGATCTTGTTGCGTTCAATGTGATGAAATGAAAAAAAGTATTTAAAAAAAATTAAGTTGCAAGTGAAATTCAGCTAGTAAAACCTTAGTAGGCCAGATCTAATATGCAAGATACGCGTGGAAATTCTAAAAAATAGGACATTTCAAAATAAAAATGGAATATTAAATATAAAAATTGGTCTAAAGAATAGAATACAACATGACCTAAACTAATTTACTTTCACTTTATCCGTAATTTTTATTCGCTAAAACTGTGTACAATTCCAAAAATATAGTTCCAAAACATGCTTTCCAGTATACATTTTAACATTTCTGGATATTGGTTAGTCGCGATTGTAAAAAATAAACAATTCATAGTGTTTATATAAATTCGGTACCACACGGACGAGTTGTGTAAACATCGCCATCTATTGGCAGCGGGATAAACCAACATGCAGTGTACGTGCTGCCGTATCGTGATATCAAACGGTGTGGATCGTATTATATTGAAACGCGTACACAAGTGTTGAACA
>JAOXYB010013344.1:17403-37239 GCA_028565635.1 Phoronis ovalis | reverse complement strand
CCAGATTATAATGCATGATGTATTCTATTCTGTTCTAATGTAAAAATCCAATAATGTTAAAAAAATATAATCCTACAGTCACATTGGATGGGCATTAGACATGACAAATGTCTTGTTATTATTATATAGACATGAACTCGGAAGCACCCACCAACTCTGTTCCCCATAATATCTGTTCCCCAGACGAGTCTGGCTGGCTGGCTGACAAACCTTAAACAGTTCATCCAGCTGGTAATGGGGAACAGATCTGATTCTCCACAATAACACCACTTAAAATGATTCATTTAAGCACGAAACCCAATGGAACAACAACTTTTTTTGCAAAATTCAGCTGGCAGATAGAGTTCCCCCACATTTTTAGCTGGCTGATGAATTAAAAAAAAGTCAGCTTGCTGATGAGTGGGGAACAGAGATGGCCTAGCTTCCAAGCTACATTACCAAATGCTTTATCTAAGCATGAAACATGTAAAAAAATATGTTGCTGTGCTACATAAAGCCATAAAAAATTATCCTCATTGGGTGCTTCTGATGAACTTGAAGTGTAATTTTGCAAGACTGAAGCAATTATCTTTTGTGATCAAATATAAAAAATAGATGGAAATTCATTATTTTTAGGAAGACCATTTAAATTTTATTTTGCTTTGTTAGAGATGCAAGAAGGTGAAAAAATATTTGAACCAGAGGTGAATCGTAACTTTGTTGTCAGTGTCTCCAGGATACTAATCCCTTACTAACATATAATTATCATAATTGTAACCTTTTTTCCAGCCGTTATGCTCTTGTGACTCACTGTTATTAAGCGAAAAGTGTTGATGTACACAAAAAATTGGCATCTAGTGTTTCTCGCACTGCATAATTTGTGTTAACATAATTTGTAGGTGCGAATACAAGCCATAAAAAAATGTGCTGATGCTATCATGAATGCAATAAGACTTGGCAGTCCTAATGTCATCCAGGCCGGATGTGTGACCCAGTGGAATCTTTGTCTTCCTCTCTTACAACCTAATCTAAGGCATCATGTTCGGCGGCCTCTGACAATGGTGGCTGATGCATTGGAAGAGATTCAAAGGTAATTCACCACGGTGACCTCTTAACAACTTGATGTATTTATAATAGTAACGATACATGGAATTATTGTACAGAAGTGGTACAGATCATCATTACATTGTGATTGGACTTATGGTTTTATTGAAATATTTAGTATTAACTGAGGCAAAGTTTTGTTAGACTTATAAAACATTAATTTATTTCAAATAGTAACAAGTGAATGTGAAAGTTGACATCACAGTTAATTTTAGAGCTTTAAACTTCTTTAGACATCTAACAAGTATTTGCTGTATATGCTGCAAAATGTTATTTTTAAAAATCAAACAAAGTTATAATGTTAAAAAAGACATTGCAAAAAAAATATATATTAACAATATGTGGATAAATATCAATATTTTGTAGTTTGTTAGTGTTGGTGAGATGTCAAGTTCACATGGAGTTAGCAAAGTGTGAAGAGGATGAAGAACAAATAGCTGTAGCTATAGAACATTGTAGAAAGGTAAATGTTCCTACAGAATAGCAATGCAATAGAATACTGGAGCACTGAACATGAAAAAAAAACAGAAACAAATTAATGTGGATAGCTAATGACAAACTGTTTTTGAATGTGTCATCAATTATGCTAGAATCCCATTTAAGATAAATATCAAGTAGTAGCATGTTTTAAAATGTTTCTCAAATCAGCTTCTTCGT
This sequence comes from Phoronis ovalis, assembly GCA_028565635.1. Classification (NCBI taxonomy): domain Eukaryota; kingdom Metazoa; phylum Phoronida; family Phoronidae; genus Phoronis; species Phoronis ovalis. The sequence goes on along the minus strand of JAOXYB010013344.1, from coordinate 35,499 downwards.
TCTTCGTTATCGTCTTCATCACTCTTAAAATTTATACTTTTGCTGTCACAGGAAAGCAAATGAAATGCGTCACCAAACCACCCTAATGTTCTATCTAATTCAAACTTAAAAATGAAGTTCTCTGGTATAATATTTTTACATTCATGTAGCAATTGTTAAGTTAATACTTTGTCTAATGAGATAAATTTGGAGTCTTCAATTTAAAAACTTTTAAATTGCTGGGGATAAACTTGGGAGCATAATATCTTTATAATGTTTTTCCTCTTAATCATCTTGATTTTCTTGATATCTGACTCTTTGTGTGTTGTGACTATTAATGCTTTTTGCCATTTATAGGCTTTGGCCCTGGATGATAGCAGTGTTTATCAAGAGAGACTGGAAGTTTTCTTGCACAGATTAAAACTAAGATCAGAACTGTATAAAACACCCGAGCGACCAGAAGATCAGGCAGCCATGATCATTGAACAAGCAAGAAAGGCAGATTCTGGTACAATGAGAATGAAGAGATCGTTACTTGTAAAGGCAGGACAGGCTTTGTCACCTGATGCATTTTTATTGGTTTTAGAAAGCGAGAGTGAGACAAAAGGTAATAATGTATGATACAATTTGCTTTTTAAAAAACTTCAAAAAACAATGCATCTAAATGTTGTTTATTATGGTGGCCCTGAAGGAATGTCATGTTGTCGACTTGTAAAAAACAACTCGACAACACAACAATTCATACTAAATTGTCGTGTTGTCGAGTTGTTTGCAAGTCGACAACCACGACATTTCATAGTAAATTGTCGAGTTGTTTGCAAGTCGACAACACGACATTTTGTACTGAGTTGTCGAGTTGTTTTTTACAAGTTTACAAGTCCTTCAGGGCCACCATAGCTTATAATAATTATGACTTTTTGAAACTCAATACAAAATTTGCTTAAAAATAAATTATTGCATTAAAATGTTGCTAATATCTTTGATGAAAATCATTTGGTATTAAGATATATAGAAAAATACAATTTCTTGTAAATTTTTGAAGAGTGGTATTGCAAGTAACATTAGTTTTTCCTTATTGCAGAATTAAAGGGTCCTTTTACACCATATAAAAAACTTGGTGGAAAAGCACAACAGTATATGAAGAGTGTTAAAAAGGCACCAGGTCATCTGAAAAGGCTAGGAGATGAAAATGACAGAGAAAGGTAAAGGAATATTTGTTAATGATAGCAACAGACTATTTGCATGCACTTGATGGTACTACAGTCAGACCCTTTTCAATACCGGCATCAGACACAAAACTTTTTTTTTTAAATCTGACTTTAGAAAAGCTTTAACCAGTGAAAATTTAACAAAATAAAAAAATATTAATATAAATAGTTGTTTATGTACTGAAATGTTCACAAAAAGGAGAGCATTTCTTAGATCAAAGAACATAACAGTTTTTTTGGTTTTGGCTCAGCATGTGAAGGATGGATTTTGTGAATGAATCATGTGATCGCACGCAGAACTACATCATTGTTCATTCACAGAATGCGACATGCTGGGATCGTTTGGGTCTGAGGCTTGTGACTCTACCAAGTGAATGCAAATAGTCTATTCAAATTAATGTTAACCGTGACAATTTAAAGTTTAAAATAAATGGATTTTTTTAGATCGATATCCCAGTTGATTATTCTGATGGAAAGCAATTTTGTTGATTTTTCTCTGTGTTAATTTCAGAATCAAATTGTGTGTACCCTGTAGTAGCTATGTGAGAGGTCATTGTAGCCCATAATACTCCTATTGATGATGTCATAGATGCTCTAGATTTATGTGCATTTATTTGGTAAAAAACATAAAATCCAGCATTTTCACCTGATACACAATGATTGTGTATCAATCAGATGATTGTGTATCAATAAATCACTGTGTACCTGTATATAATCAGATGATTGTTTATCAATACATCACTGTGTACCTGTATATCATACTTAAACTGGAAGCATAACTATTTTCACAATTCTGATACTTTTAAATTAATAAAAAAAAATTTTTCAGAGCACATCTGTGGGCTGACTTAGCCAAGGTGGCAAGGAAACAGGAAGTATGGGATGTATGCAGAGTGGCTGCAAGATTCTGTTTACTGTATGATGATGGACGGTGGAAGATGCCAGAACCCACAAAAACGTAAATTTTGCATAGTATTGTATAATATCTGAATTTGTTAAATCTTTATGATTAATTTCACTTAGAAATCAACTTCATTTGGTTGATGTGTTGGTTTCTAACACAGAATACCATGTAATGCAACACTAGTATCTATTTTTTGCTTGATACCAATATAAATAGCAGTACAACAGCCAGATAGAGGTGGCCATATTGTTTTTTGTGTGTGTAGAAGTAGTGTTAATTTAGGCATGCTATTACCTGTACTTGTAAGTCAAAAATTGCATGCTTACTTTAAGAGGTATTTTCTGATTCATACTATTTGAAATCAAGATATTTTCTGATTGGTTATGTTACATAATTATTCTGTTGTCTAATGATTTTAACAGGCCAAGAGAGAAACTGAAGTCAACATTAAGTATGGAGGGTTCAGATGTGCCTGATAAGAAGCCACCTAGTCGCCCTTCTTCTCCCACAACATTTGTTCCTCTATATGATAAGGACTTAGTACGTACCCTAGCAGAAGTACACTTCATTAATGGCGAGGTGGGTTTGTGAGTAATATTGTTTTAAGGTCAGATTCAGAATATTACAATGAATTGCTAACCAACGGATAGTCTATTTACTACATACATTTACAGCAGCGGTAAGGAAGTGTACTCTTTGAAGTACATTCTATGATCTCCCATTCTATTGAAAAGTAGTTTAAAATAGCTAATATTCAGTCTTACATTTTTAGTCCTTGGTGCATTTATTACGAGGAGAAAATGTTGAGTTGAATGATGACCCCATACCACCAGCAGACAACAAAGTTAGACCAAAAGGATATGTTCCAATCAAACCCGAAGAAGATCCTGACTGGATTGATTATGTGTAAGTTCCAGTTTTCTCAGTTCTTTATAATTACCTAGTAGTTTAATCTAGAAACTTTAAATCATGATACAAATTCTCTTATTATCAGAATGTATTTGATTTGTTAAGATATCATATAGTATAGTGTTATTCTATTATTGCCAAGTAAAATAATGGACTCTCGTATTCCAAAAGTTGTAGAAATGTATTAATTTTTTAATCTGTTCACAGAAATTGGATTAAGTACCTATGTAAGGAATCTACTTTCGGCTTTCTGCGAGCAGCATCTCTAGGCGTGGAACTGAAAGAACCATGGATTGTGTGTAACTCTGCTATCTACCTGTGGAATTATAACAATCATGTCTTGTCACAGAATAGACACAGAGAGATTATAGAACCGTTACAGTCTGTATTGGACTGTATGAAGAAAATAGGGCATGAAGGGTCAGTGTTGTATGCTACCTTCTATATATATTGTTTATTAAATATTGTGCAAAATCATTCAGTTTATCTATTTAGTAACGAAATTGCAAAGAAAATGTATTAATATTTAGGTTCTTATCCTGCTAGATAACTTAATGCATTTTATGTTACATAAAAGAGCCCTTTTCTAGATTGCAGTCAGATCAGTAACATACTAATGTTTGCATGATAATCTAAAAAATCTTTATATTGGATAATATTACAGAGAGACTATTCTTCTGGTAAACATTGCTGTGGCTTTGGCATATGGTCTAATTCAACCATGGCTTCCGCCACCACCACAAAAGGAACAACCACCAGCTCAAGCTGCAGCTGAAGCTAATGCTTCCAAATCACCAAGAAGCAAAAAACCTCCTGTTGGAAACAACAAAAGCAAAGTACAAGTCACTATTAGTCCAGATGCTGCACCTGATTTGAAGAAAGCCCTGGAGGTAAAGCGTTTTATTGTACATTAATGCAAACATGATTTTGCATCCATTAGGTAATAGCATGTATTGAGTAATGTTAATTTTTCCAAATTTAATGTCAGCAAAGTATTTTTAGATGTGTAGACCAGAGTGGAACTTTTAAAAAGGTGTAATTTGAAGAATTAATGACTGAGTGTAACAAACAGAGCCAGGACCTTTTACTGAGCAGCCTATAGAAACCACCACCACTGAGTAATGCAACTAAGATTTTATCAAGGAGACTTTGAAACGAGTAGTAGGAACTAAAAAACTAAGTTAGGATGAAAGGCTTAAAAACCAAAGTTAGCTGTTTTTGATATTCAACAGAATTCATTACTCATTAGAGAGGAAAAATGATAGGAACTGATGTAATATGATAAGATGTAATATAATAGGATGTAATATGTGTCTTAATTGAAATCTTGTAATGCTCATTTCAGGTAATTGAACATGTGATGAAAGTTACAAATGGCGACAACCTTAATGACATCATTCCTCTGGCAGTCCGCTACCCAATGTTACAACTATGGGTTGTTATCAAACAAATGAGCCAGTTAAGCATTAGTAAAGGCCTAGGAACAGAAGATGAGGTATGATAATTTTAACGTAGCAAATATTGTTCGGTACAATGTATTCACACTTATACTAAGTTCAAAATTTAGCTAATTAAATGAAAAGATAGACAGACAAAAGTATACATATTATTGTGAAAGTATACAGCTTGAACTTTTTAAATCAGTAATTTATTTTTCTTTGAGTGGATCATGTGACCTGCATGAATACCATCATTGTGGGTTAAAACTTTAAGTTTTTGAAATGCAAAATTCAAAAAATATAAGTTAAAAACCACCAAAGCTATACAGTTGCCAAAAACTTTGCACAAAAAACTTTACATATATAGCTACAAAGCTGTTTCTCAGATTTTTGAAACTTTACTTTGTTCAAAAGATATCAATTTTTGTAAGTTGTGAATCAGAAAAAAAATCAACTAAAATTTCAAAAATTTAAGACTCTTCTTTGTAGCTATATATGTATGTAAGGAATATGTACTTTGCAAAGTTTTAAGTATGTAGTATAAGGGGTTGTTGGCTTATATTCTTTTGAATTTTACATTTCAAAAATTTAATGTTTTAACACAAATTGGCAACTGTACTGGTCACATGCCCTACTCAAGGAAAGATAAATTACAAATTTTGAAAGGTTGAATTGCATACTTTCAGAATATATATATATATGTACGTTTTAATGTGTCAATCTTTTCATTTTAATGGCCAAAATTTAATTTAAAGTGTGTAGTGTAAATAAGTTGTGCCGATCAATAATCGTTACCTTAATAATAAAATTAAGCAATTTTGGTAGTTTTTTTTTAAATTTTTTAAATTTTTTTTATTTATTTAAACTATTACAGTAACTTTTAATGCAAATAACTTTAAAATATATTTATCATTATCCTGTAATACATGTACAAGTTTGTAGAAATTCATTCAAAACGATCAATATTCATCACTTATTTTTTTTTACAGTAAATGATTTAATATGTTATGTCCTCTCCACATTTTATATCTTGTAACTGTACCAAATATTCAGAAAAGAATATAGAAAGTGATATATCTTTATGAATCCTCATGTTGCTTCAATTTAGCAGTAAACTTAGTAAGTGACCATTTTTTGTTACTTTATGGCGGATAATATTTGTTTTATTACTAATTCTCTACACCTAATATGTGCTAGTCATTGCACATGTTACAAGCTCATATTTGTTCCCCTGTGTGGATCCATCTGGATCTACAGGATAGACACCATTGTCTAAGAAACCGGCTTTCTTCCAATCATCACAGCTTGCAGGAACTGAAAATAACAATATACGAATGATATAAAATAGTGTTTCATAGTAAAAGAATGAAAATCAAGTGCTTACATGTAACTATGAACTATTGCAAGTAATAAATTACAAACAAAGAATATGTATGATTGCAGTTTGTTCATATAATTGTAATTTTTAGAATGGATGTTCCTACAATATTTTCATCTGTTCACTTGTATAAGTATAATAAAGTATAATATTACAATATTTTTTTAGTTGCACTATAATTGTATTTAAAATGGTTTGTTAAAATACCTTTATCATAGTTGTCATACATAAACTGCCATTGTTTTGATTGGAGCATCGTCTCCTGCTCATCATTGTGGCAGTTAACTGTCCCATTGAAAGCCTTCTGTAAATCTTCCAATTGTTTTTCTCTTACAAGATTGGCTTTTTCAACTCCAAGTTTCCAATTTGTCAACTTTTTATTTTCTAATTCTAACTGATTCAGCTTTGTATCTAGATCTAGAAGGGTTTTTTCAGCATCTTTCATGAATTCTGAAGTGATTCCTTGCCCACATGTTCCTTCATGAGCAAGTTGTATGTTATAGCTACATTTCTCACCAGGTGCAAACTTACATGTATTTGGTATAGATGCTGTTTGTCCAGCAACTTGGCACCAATAATAGGTTAATGAAAGGAGACAATGTACTACCCACATCTTTGGAATTTAAACAAATTTCTATTTAAAAAACTTAAAGTTTGCTCAGCAGTACAATAAATTGACTATCCTGTCTCGTTAGTTTATGATTTTATGTTTGACACATGGGGCAATGTACCATTAAACTCTCTTTGATGATGGGGAAATGTGAAATGCTCTGTTTGTCCTGCTTCTACACAATTTATGATACTCTGATATCTAAATGGGTATTATCAAAGGAATTAAAAGGTAAATCCTGTATAAAAGTGACACAACTGTTACATATTAGATACAGGTAGAAATAACTTATTGTAAAAATTAATTAGTTGTACTGTATGTATAGTACTTGTATGGGAAGATTGCACCTGTCTGTTCTTAATTATAGTGTTTGTGTATCTCAATGATAAGGAGTTGATAAACTCTGCAGAGGTTTATGTTCCTTACCTTTGTCAATATTATAACATCATACTTTGTCTCCTATTTAATACAAAGCAAAGCATTTAGAACTATGTTGCATAACTGACATGGTTTCATTTGTGTTGTTTTTTAAGGTCTCTAACGCCTAAACCAATTGAGTCAGCTAGAGATCATGTGCAAATTTATATAGATGTATTATAAACTATTACCAACTAATTTCTTAACAATTGTGGGTTTTTTTCAAATTGCTAGATTTTCTTTTGTTCCCTGTTTTTTTTTTGACTAGATCTAGAGAAATATACAGTTTATTTTTGTGCATTTAGCCCTTTCGCAAAGGATGGAAATGGGTATGCTTTAAGCCAATTTCATTATTTTAATTGATCATTCTGTTTGTTTTAAATTGTATTCTTGTATCTAATCACCTTGTTCTTCACAAGTCATTTCGTTTTATGGGAACATTTGAATATAAATATTTAGTAGCACCAATTACTACAAAGAGTAAATATCACTTGGATGTATATTTTGGCTGTAGGGAAATAAAAGGAAATTGAGTGCCTAAGAGAGTTTCTAAGAGTTCTAAGTAAAACAACTTGTGGAGAACAAAAAAAGGAAGTTATTTGATTTTGTGACTTTAAATCATTCAACTAATATTACGTTGTTCAACTTTTTTGAAAGTTAGTTAGGAGAAGCACTAACTGATAAATAAATGTTAGAAGTTAGTACATATTTTTAAATTATGAAATTAAGTGTATTTTGTAGTTATAGTAACTTCTGATGAGAATTAGAAATGTTTACTGCATGCATATAAAATTCTACCTAGTAGTACTGTACATTCTGTTATATTTATTAACTAAACTTGTGAATGCATCATGTCATTATATGGGAGACATATTTAATTATTGTTTATATTTCTGTGTTATCTGGGATATCAATTATCAAAAAAGCAGACAATGTTACTTGCATTGGTCATTGGTATTATGAATCTATGGCAAAAGTCAATTAAAACCAAAGAACAATTTTTATTTAAAAATCCCATATTTCAAAAATTCAAATATATTATAGGTTTGACTATTACAAGCAGAACAATGCTATTTTTCACACCAAAATTTGGGAAATGGTTTGAGGTACCAAAACATTTTGCTAGTCTCTAGTTGTTGCAAAGCTGTAATATTTTAAAACAGTGCCTATCCCAAAAACTAGATAATGGGAAAAAGATGTATTATATTTTTATTTTGCTTCTCTTGTCTTATGTAGGCCAACATGGAAGGTCAGGGTCCAAACACCCGCGCACAGGTTGCCATTGAACTATTATCTGTCCAGAACAATGGAATCTTCGAATTCAAAGATGTACCATCCGTGACTGAGGTAAGAAGTAATGAAACAATGTTTCATTGCTTTGCAACCTACTTGCATTTCCATGACCACTCCTTAAATCCAAGCCTACAACTTTTTACAGATTTTAAGGTTCTTATAAATAAGCAGTAATCAGACATCTTCAGTTTGCCTTGACCAGATTATGCTCTTAAAAAAATAGAAAGAATTTTAATTGGTCTAGTCATATGATTGATCATATCATTCTATTGTGTATATAATCAAACTAGAAGAGTTGCTAGTATGCCAAATCATGCTGTTAAGATTTAAAAGTCAAGAACAGAATCACACATGAGGAGCTTTATACTATTCTACAAGCAGACTCTGAAAGAACTGACCAAAATAGCTAGTTGAGCATCCAAGTACATCTGGACTGGTTAGTTTGAAACCAGAGCCAACAAATTCCTACTGGAAATTAAACAACAGTTAGCAAGTAATATCACTGATTGACTTCCACCAGCAGAGGTACCATAGAGAAAAAAATTATTACTTTAGCCAATTAATGGAATGTTTGTTACTAACTGCTATTTTTTTAATCAGAATTCTTAAACGTATTTTGTTTTGCAGACTGGAAACTTAATGGAACAATGTTCTTGGGCAGACATGCTAATTGAGCTCCAGTTATGGACACGTTTAACATCATTGGCACATGAAAATAAGGACCATTCACAAGTTTTACGATGTGCACATAGAGCTATCGATTTTGCAGAGCATGGAACTCAACCAAAAAATAAAAAACTTGACCCGTAAGATTGTTAATTTGGTAAATTTTGTTATTACGGCTTCCAATCACAAGTTGCAATGTCGTAAGGATTGTTGATACTGGACCACACAAAGAAGTGTGTCATATTGACTGTTTACCCTGTTCAATTTCGACAATCATTTGCGCTTCCGATTTACAATAAACTGCACATCGCATTAATTAAGATGCCACATGGTGGCACCACCAACTTCCTGTTTAAGTACCAATTGCATGGTACCAAGTGATGTCGGAAACCAACAAATTGTGCGCTGCTGAGTGACGACAGAAACTAGCGAATCTCAGAAGGAATGTGATTACCCGAAATAACTTTTTTATACTGCAGTCATGTTTTTTTACAAGTTCTCGCAGCTTTTTTTCAGATTCCTGTGTCAACATTACATTTTTACTTTTTATTGTTCTTTGTATTTTTGTTTAATCCAAAATGGCTGCCATGTCAAAAAAATTGTGTTGGAAGCTGTATATTTTGGTGTTGCCATGCTACACAAGCTAGTTTTATATATATTACGCGATTGCATGTCTAGTTGTTCAAAACAGTTATATCAGAATGCACTACTTAAGAGCTTTCCCACAACCTGCCATGCAGTTTATTCACTTAGGAATATTTTAAATAATCATGTTTACTTGTTGGTAGTTTTTCTCAAATATACAAAACTTCTGACCAATACCTTGCAATGAACAGTACCATGTCCGCAACCTAAAGCAATGCATATCGTGATAACATGTAAGGATATGCATCTAAATACTGTACCTTCTTGATATACTTTTTATTTCAATTTAAAAGAAATTGAACAGATGTTGCTGTTATAGAATGATGTGATTTTTCTCAACTAACCAAAGCTTAACCAATACATATAAGTTAATAATTCTGCTTATTTTTTCAGACACAAGTATATGGTTGAGCAGGAAATGTTGGCCTATTCTAGCAACTTTCTAGGACAGAGTCTCATGGAGAATACTATGGGTAAAAACTCCATACGACGAGAGGCTATGGCAGCTTTCTTTGAAGCTGCAAGGTTAGTACCCTACTTGGCCTAAGACCTATTCTGAATTGTTGATGCTATTAGACTGTATGTTAAGCTTTTCACTTACTCTTCACATACTATTACTACCTAGTACACTTTTTTTAAATATAAAAATGTGCAATATAGAACATTTATGTATAAAAGTTGTAGGAAAGGTTGTATAATTCATGTTAATATGTATTTGTTGGTTTTTACAGATTTTCTCGCAATGCTGGAAACTATGAGTTAGTATTGTTCGCTGCCAAACAGTACTGGAATGCAGCTTTGCCACTGGTCAGTTCACCTATAGAACGAGAATTGTTGAAAGAACCAATGGATAAAATTCTAAAGTGTTTGTCTGAAACTGTAGATAAAAATAAAATCAAAAGCAGAGAGGTAAGACAGTACAAATAAGTACAATCTACAGTAGACTATTGGTAAACACTTGGTGGCTTAGCGACATAAACTCCATCATTTCCATAATTCTCTGCACTTATAAATAAGTGCAAGCTTGCCAAGAATTGTTAGATTGGTTATTCATAAAATGTTGCACATACTAGAAAGATTGATTGCATTTGTGCATGTGAATAGTGTTCAGTTTTATTTTCTATTTAACCGAGACAGAATTATGTACCAATATCCTCCTTCAACTTTTTTATTTACTAGAGAGAATTATTAAGAAATACTTTAGTTTCAAGCACTTATACTATTTCATTTTGTTCTAGTCTATTTCTTTATCATTTTCAAACATTTCGCTTATTAATTGCTCTTGGGTGTTGAAGGAACAAGAAAAAGCAGAAAGGGCGGCCAAGATGGCTGAACAAGAAGCTAAGATAAAACAGGCTAGACGAGAAGCTGCTGCAGTTGCTGCTGGGAAAGTCCCAGATACTTCACAGCCTGGTCAGGCATCTGGTGAGAAATAAACTAATAAGGCTTTATTTGATATGCTGTATTGCTATAAGTAAGAGCTAAAAGCAATGTAGCCCTCTGTTTCAGTAGTGCCATATATATGCCCAGAGGGTTTAAAGTCACTATATACATGTGCCGCTCAATAGGCCCCCCTTTTTTCAGTTCCCCCATTTTTTACAGGGTATTTGTTTCATGTTTCACAAAACCTTATTTACCATAGGGTATACTTTTGTTGGATATTTAGCACAGGGCATATTTTCAAAAAATATTCATTTATGCAGAATGTATTTCTTGAAAAATGCTTTACCACAGGGTTTATAATATTTACAAGTGAATTTTATGCAGGGTATCTATTTCAGGAGAGTTATTTTCAACAGGGTATAATTTACAACCAAATATATTTTTTACGGCCCTTTATTTACTACACGGTCTGGGATTTTACCCTGGGCTGCACGTAACTACCAATATTTTTGACAAGTACCCCGGGCATATATGAAATGAGAATTATGCCCTTAGCTAAAGGTCTTGCCAATAGAATTGTGCCTACCTTTTTACATTTTTTGAAACTTTAGCAAAAAAAATATTTCTTGTGTTATCTAGGTGCAGGCATTGTAGCAAGCAGTGAAGTTAAACCTCTGGCTCAAACTATGATAGGAGGTCCAGAAGATGACTTGACACTACGAGCTGCACTGTATGGAGTTTTGTTCCAGTCTTATGCTGACAAGGTAAATTATGTGATCTGCCAGATTTTTAATCACTAAGTACATGTAATTCAATAAGTAGACTTTTAAAAGAAAATGTTGATAAATTATCATTCTTTAAAATTATGATTTTTTTTTTGTTTCCCCAATTGACTGATAATTGTTGAAGCTGCGCATTTTCTAAAATAAGCAGGTCTCATTATCTTTACCTGTGTATAATATTTTACTGCATTCTTGATTTTCCATGAAAGCATTCCTGTAGTTACTAGTACTGTTATACTAAAAAATGAAGCTGGTATTTGACTTGATTTTGCAGGGTGATTGGGAAGATGGACTGACAGCCATGGACCAAGCTGTAAACGAAATGCCTAGAACGAAACACAGACTGTAAGAAATTCTTAATATTACATACGTTATGATATTGCTTCTTATAACGAAAATGTTTCCTAATAATGACAATATGATTATGTTTCTGAAGATGAACAAATTATCATAATTATAGTAGTTTTGGCTTGTTGTTATTTAGAATCTTAAACAATTGCTAATCTATACATGACCAAGAGTATTAAACTTATTGATTTGTCTTTTATTACTACAAATCTGCATGATTGATTTCACTTTGAATTTAAAAGAAAGTTTAATAATTCATTTTTTAGGTTGCTTTTTAAACACCGAGTTATGGTAAAAGCTAAACTTGGAAGAAATGTTACGATGGATATACAAAAGTTCAAAGTAATTAGTGTGCAATTTATAAAATAACTTAAAGTACCTGATATTTTGGTTTCATCTGTGTAAAAATTTGTACTCATGAATCAAAGAATTTCATACTGTTTCAAATGTCGTCCTCCATGTGGAGTTTGAGATTTGTGGTTTTAGGGTACACTTGCAAGTAATGCGTTGAAAAATGTTACTTTTATAAAAACCACTTTTAATCATTATTTAGTCTGATAAAACAGCATTTACATTGTTGAGCACAACGAACAGTTGCAACTCAGTTTCACACTTATTTTGAATCATATTTATTCACACTATCAGTATGAGAACTTAATAATTATATAATTAGTAATTTAAAGCTCATTTATTTCTTTATGTTTACATGTACTTCACAGGATGAAAGCGAAGATTTTGTTGCTCATATGTGGAGAAAGGTAGCGCTGAGTTCCAAGGAACAACTTGACCAGTTATCCTGTTATCAAAATGCCATTGAAGCTTTGACAGTAAGATAGCCTCAGTTTGTTATTCTTTTAGATGTGAAAGATATACAATGCATCCATTAACTGTCAACAGTGGGAGCTTGAAGACATTGGAATGGTTATAATGAATCCTACAGTCTTCTTAATACCTAGAATATTATAGTGTGATTTATATTAGCTTGTGCAATTTATCTATTAACATTCTGAATTAATCTTTAAGAATTTTAATTAATTATAACTTATTTCAACAGAATGTTCTTAGGCACGAAAAACTTGCAATAAAATACTAAAATATGTATGAATGCATTAAATTTTAACTTAATTAATAATAAAAAATATCCAGTGAGTGATTACAATTATTATCATATGATGCTACATAACTGAACAGTTGAAAATATTATATGACGTGGATAAAATTATCCATTTAAAACCATTACTGATCATAATACTTTATATTTTATCATTTTAGCAACCCAGTAGTGATTGGCAAAAAGTTGATTACCTTGTTGAATTTGGTCAGTGGTTGTACTGCAACGAGTTTTCACTTGACGATGCTGTAGATCAGGTTGAATGGGCCATTGATATTTTACTAAACATGAAGTTTGACACTGGCAAAGGTTAGTTACAAAATGTAACACAAAAATGTCACTAAGCTAGCATAAATAGATTAATCTTAATTCATTAACTTCACAGTTTAAATTTTGCAAGATATTTTTTAGGTTTTATTTTTGTGGTTAGTGTTGGTTATCGTAATTTCTAAACAGTGTTATGAACTTTCGAACACAAGAATGTCATTCTTTTGTTTTAAAAATGTCTTCTTGATAAAGAATCACATGCTTCAGGGCCATGTCAGATTTTCAACAGAATACATTTTTATGGTTTTCTGAAACAAAACCAGATATTCTTTCTTTTAGGAAGTCATTTTGTAACTGTCTTTGACTAATTACAAAATAATTTTCACCTCACAAATTGGTAATTTGACATTGCCTTTATTAATTTCTATAAAATTAAAGTATTTAGTTTCATAATCACTAAAAATGCTTTGCTTTGACTTTGAGTATAAACAATACACTTTTTTCTCAGTACGCTTGGTACCAGAAGGAGCAAAACAAAAACAAGGGAAAGGTACTCGTCATGCTTTATGTGATATCGTGTAGTGCTAGTTATATTCATTTTTTGTCTGTTGCCAAATCAACACCATGGCTGCATGCTGTTCTTTGTAGATTGAATGTCACTGGCATGTTGTGAATACTACACATGGGTTTTCTTCTGTCCTGCCTGGTACCGTACCCCATAAGAAACTTTTAGCAGATTTCTTTAGCCCAATTTTTATATCAATTGGTGGCAGTCTTTATGTTTAGTAGCTGTTGTAATATGAAAATGTGTAACCTAAAAGCAGTAGAGTAGGTGATTAGAGAGTTAATATGTATTGTTCATATAATTATGAGCACTTTCTGTCTCTCTGTAAGTACATTCTTATACATCCTAACAAATGAGACATGGCACTGTAGAAGCTAGACCATATTTTAGAGAATTCTTGTGTTTTGGGACAGTCATAAGTACATAAATAAGCTGAAAAAAAATATTTACCATGTAATATTAATATTGTCCAGTTACAAAACAGCACTGTTTTTCTCCCAAGAAAATTTGAATCCTGTCATTTCCTATTTTCCAACAAGTGTGAAGAATTGAATTGTTTGACTTGCAGTTTGATGTGGTTAAAAGAATGTGTACCCGTATCTCTAAACATGTTCTATTATATGTAAGTTGTTGCCAAAAGTTGTAACTTAACTGAGATAAAAGTTTTAGTATTAATTTTATTCTTGTTTTCTAGGCAAACCTGCTATAAAAAAGACAAGTAAGAGCAAAAAGGGCGGGAAAAGCCCTGCTCCTACTCTAGCTAAATCAAAATCTTCAGTAGCAGTAAAGCAGGCAAAAACTCCCGAACTAGAACAGAATGCTGCTGGATCTGAATCGGACAGTATTCATGCCTCGGATTATATACCTATAACCAAGACAGCAGTGATAGGTAAGTTCACTGAATGCACAAACTACACGTTTATAGTAGGTGCATCAGAGACTCGCACATCATCTGCCTCTAGAACCAACCTAATGGCATTTAGGGAAGCCCAGTAATGATAAAAGTAACATGTGCACTGGGTCTTGGTTATACAAAAATAGCCAAACTTTAGCTTCTTGAAGTCTGGTCGACAAAATAGAGTAAACATTCAAATGTCTAGGACGTCTACAAAATGTACTAGAAAATCCTACTAATCGTGAAAGATGTGAATGTTTCAAAATATGCATCCACATTTTGTAAGTTACCTTAAGTTTAGCTTTTGGGATGTTTCGTGTAGGAATTACCAAAGGAATAAAATTATGCAGAATATAAATAACTATAATCATAACTTTGTGTGATGAGCCTATATAATTATATTATTCTTACAAATATTTGCTGTTATTGATTACCCAGGAATTATCTTTAGGGGAGCAGTGTTTGTGACCGCCTTTTCATTAAATAAATATTATCCTCTTGTAACTTACCTCTGACTGCCTAAAAGTAATATTTGAGGCTAACTATTGTGAATACCAATCATGATACCTTCGTCAAAAACGATAAAATCAGGATGTAACACTCAAGAATGTACCCGATTTTTATATAATTGCCTCTTCGTGGCCTATTGATTATATGCAAAAGGCAGTTTACTGGACACTTATTTGTCTTTTAGTAGACACTTTGTTAACATTGAAGCATTTAAAACAACAAATGTTTCAAGGATAAGCGAGCCTTCTCTAGCCGTTCTATGATATATCCTGTTTGTCCCTTTTTACTTATAAATAATTCAGTCTGTAATAGACATTATCCATCTCTGCAGAAATGCTTGTTATAGCTCCATTTAGTAGACTGATATAACACTAAACTTATTTTAGCTAAATGTAATAAAACAATTAATAATTAATATGCCTTTATGTTAGGTTTGCTCCCGGCAAATCCCACTCTAACCGTCCAAGATGTGTGTGATATTCATCAGTTGGATAGCCTTCTCCATTGTCATGTACTGCTAGCACAAATTTCCGGAAGAAAATCACCACAACATGTGAACTGTTGCTTTATGGCTTATGGATATATTTTACGGATATGGCAGGTATATTAATAACAAGCTTTTTGGTTACTTTGTAGATGTTTTTATTTTAATTACTTCTGTTTTTTGGGAAATGGTTCTTTCAAAATCAGTCCATAATTACCTTTAAGTTAATAATACGTTTTTTAAAGCTTGTGTTTGTCTGTTTGTTTGTTAGACCACTAAATATAAATCTTTATTTTTCTCTGCATTTTATGCAATCATGATTTCAACAATTAAAATAAAGAGCAGTACTGAAAAAGTACATTTTAAACTTCATCAGACAAGTCTTCTAAATTGAGTGTGTACTTAAAAGTGATACTTTTGCTTTTATTTACAGGTGTGTTTACCAGCCTCTGGTCCAGTTATGAAGGAAATTGCAAAGAATGCAGCATTGGCAGCTGCTGAACAGAGTGGTAAGCAGAGTGGTAACAAGGGCAAGAAAGGAAAAGCGGATGATAAAGTAAGTATCCTTAAAAAAAAATTAATTTTAATTGCATATAAACTATAACAGTAATTGTACTAACAATTAACTGGGAGGATTTAAGGCAACTTTAATTTGAATATCTTTTAATATCATGATTATGTTATCTACTTTACTAGATAGTACAGCCAACCATCAAGTTACTTCTTTTACCTCGTTCATTATAGTTGACTATGAAGGAGATGCACCACCAGCTCTTGTAGTTTTAGCACATGTTGACAGTCGCTGTGTTAGAATTAAATAAAAGCGTCAATAGGAAGCACTTTTGTTCTTGTTCTTACTTGTACTTTATGTACTATAGTAAAACTAAATATAAATTTCTGTTCAAAGTTGTTGTAATAAAGTCAGTCCGTGGTAATTAATGTGCAGACCATTTCAATCTGCTATGATGCCTTTAATCTTTCTTACCATTCTTCCTACTCGTGTCTTATGAAGGATGATATGGAGCATATAGAAGCCAGGGTTTTAAACCTGTCAGAGGTACTAAACTAATCACTTACTTTAGTAGCGGCATTGATTACCTGACCTTCCTGAATAGACACATATATAAGATCCTTTTTGCAGTGTTTACAAGCTAGCCATACCAGTGTGTATTAATTGATACATTCCAAATGAATGTGGATTTTAACTTTTTAACATAGTTTTTCAGTATTTTATAGTTTCACAGGCTCCATTTTTACCACCATTTATGTAAAAAAATGTCTTTGTTTATATGAGTTTGATCTTTGAAACAATTACTTCATAGGGAAAAAAATCTCCTACTAAATGCACAGAAAGTTCAAGTAAAGGCAAAAAAGGACAGAGAACGGTAGATGTTTGTTTGTTATAGCCACGTCACTTTTGCCTGGGGTAGGGAGATATTGTTATACTCAGTGCATGTCCTATATATATTCTTAATCTCATGAATCTGTGCTGTACTTCTTGACTATATGAAATAATCTGATGTGTAAGACTTTAGCTGAACATCATTTCCCCTTAGCCATTTACAGTAAAAGTGACTCCGCAAAGGTGGTTCTTTGTGCATGTGGTACTCAAGGAAGAACATGATGAGAAAGTATCCTGTTAGGTTGCACTTTCATTTCTTTACATATTAGCATGACAGTTGCAAATAGATCTTATAGATATCTAAGGTGAATTAGTAGATAAAGTATCACTTTACGGAACTCAGATGGTAAGAATTACATTTTTATAAAGGTTCTGCAAAGGAGAAAGCTCAAGATGTTACACTGTCTAATAAAAGCTTTACTTGTGAAATTATAAAGAAGCACACCATGAACTCATGAGATCAGGACTATATAATTATATATATATATATATATAATATCCCTACTGTTATCACTCTGTGTAACACTATCCCATACTGCGTAAAAAGTGATAACCCTCCTAGTTTTGTTTTGTTGTGTTATTCAATTTCTTTCTAACAGTACGTAGTTTGTCATTTATATACACTTAGAGTTAACCCTATCATTGCGTCTACCTGGTAGTACCGGGTATAATAAAATGTCGCAAAAATGCGCATACCCGGTATCACCGGGTTCTCAATAAATCCGTAACTAAAATTAGCGCCCATACTGCAAGTGCCATCTATCGTTTTTTTCTATAAACTAGAGCATATTTCCACGTGTTTCAAAGTGGCAAACGGTAAAATGGGGACAAGTTAACATTAATATTTTTTAATACTTTTTAGATAGTGGTATTATATAGCCATTAAACCTCTTAATAATTA
>JAOXYB010013344.1:2213-17303 GCA_028565635.1 Phoronis ovalis | reverse complement strand
GGGACAAGTTAACATTAATATTTTTTAATACTTTTTAGATAGTGGTATTATATAGCCATTAAACCTCTTAATAATTATGTTCATTTGTGGTTAAACATTCAAGATAATAATGTTCTTGGCATAATTGTTGGCCTACAGCCACTAACTATTTGATAAATATGTATTACTACTTAAATTTTAACAGAAACGCTGGCGCACTTATATTCATTATGTGACAGATTTTCAGGTCTTGTATAGCTTTGCTATTAATTAGTATTTAGGTAACAAAGAATTATCAATCAACCTACTTATTTAACAATATATTAGTTGAATTAATAAATAAAATATATATGATATAAGAGGAACAGCTGTAAAGTTGGCAACTGAAATAGAAATCCTCTTTCATATACTGGTATGTTCATAACACCATGCAATTTAGTGCAAGTTAGAAAAAAAAGTAAAGTATTACAATTATGTATAATTATTTTAGCCTCAGAAAGAAAAGCCCAAGCGTAAAGGTGCTCTGGATGCTGTTCCTTCAAATGTTGAAGAGTGGGCAGTGTATGATGCACCTGATGAACTGATTGAAGCCTGCAAAGATGAACAAATGAAAACATGTGGTATCAATGACATAACTGTAACAAAACCTGTAAGTTTATTTGAAAACCAAAGGTGCCAAGTGAACATATTATTTCAATTTGAATTAAAAAATAGATTCACCTGTCGCTAATAATGCTGGTATCTTATGTTTTGTTTCATCGAAGAGAGATATAATATATTAATATTTATAAGTACTAGAAAAAAGTCACAAAACAGATGAACTTTGTGTTTCCTGCTAATGCAGAATTTTCAATTTTGTGATTAGGATTTTTTTTTAAATTAAATATTATCACAGTTTGCAATCAACTTGTGACTTTGACATCATGTCATACATTTTTATTCCGCCTTCCAGTTTTTTTTCTTATTATTAGGAAGCTAAAGCAGCTGTTAAGTGTATTGCTGCTGAATTGAAATTACCCAGAATGTGATTTTAAATAACTTTTCAAAGCAAAATGTAATCAAATGATTTTATTTAATATTTTACCTGAGTAAAAACTACAATTTGTTAATATATATTTTTTTAGGCATTGACACTTTATTACCTTGATGTGTTGGTACAACAGCTGCGTGATTTAGGTTACAACCACTTGGCTCTCCCTGTGCTAGCATTAAGCGATGTCCTGTCAAGAGGCATCATACTGAACAGAGCATATAATGCCCTGGTGCATATGAGGTAAGAAATAAACTTGGTTCTTTTGTGCACTGTCTCTAACACACATGAACAATCAGAAAGAAACATGATAAAATTATGAATTTTGGATCATTGCAAATCCAATTTTAAATGTAGCTGCTTTATAACTAAGTTATAATTTTAAATAAAAAAACAGAGGAGCAGAAAATATCAATCTAGTACAGCAAAGCAATATCAGCATATTGTTGTAGAATAATCTTGATAATTTTATCAGTAGGTGAACTAAGCTTTACTGTACAAACTTGACATGTGTCTGATACATAGTAAGTGCAATTCTGTTTCATTTTAATAATCATTTTTTATTTCTCAGGTTTGTAATAATATCTTTTTACTATTCTTTTGCAGGGCTATAGAAATTTGTACTGAATTGAATTTACCTCAAGCTGTTGCATTCCATGAGTTACTATGTGGATCTTTGACAATAAATGAAGTTGAGCAAGCCAAGTGAGTATGATATGTACGGTCAGTGTCATAAATAATCTTAATATAACCTATCATTTGAAAGAGATGCACCTTAAAATTTATGACAATATTAATGCAGGTTGTACTGATGTGCAATACTATTGTCACGTTGTATGTTCACTTACTTTGGTTGCTATAAAGCTGGAAGTACTCTGGTATTATCGTGTGACCACCCTCTCTGCCGCTGTGTCAAAGTCAGTTTGTGGGATATCTCAAGCAGGTAAAGTGATATCCATTTGAAAAAAGGACATGTATCACTTAATATATGAAAACAACTGTGCCAATTGATTTTGTGGTTAACATTATTCAGTACCAATATTGCTGATTCAAGGACATGATTGTTCCAACTCACCAAATGTCTAGTT
Source organism: Phoronis ovalis (assembly GCA_028565635.1). Taxonomy (NCBI): domain Eukaryota; kingdom Metazoa; phylum Phoronida; family Phoronidae; genus Phoronis; species Phoronis ovalis. The sequence continues at coordinate 15,206 of JAOXYB010013344.1, read as the reverse complement.
TTTGGTTACTTGATAAGATTATACCCACTGCTTTGCTTTGTTCTAAAAATCTAACTGTTTAATAATTGTTTTTGGTTTATAAAAAATGGCTTGATCTACATGATTTTAAAATTAGAATTCATATTATTTTGTAGTGCTACAAAAAACAGTTTGTTTCCTCAATTATAGTAAATTGCTTTTGTTTCCTAGATCTAGAGAAGAAATTGCTATGTGGGAAGAAAAGCAGGCTCAGGTGGCTAAAGAAGAAAAAAAGGTCAAAGCTGCTTTGAAACGACTTGAAAAAGATGACAATAAACATGGATATAAACAAAAAAAGAAAAAGCAGGAAGAAAATTCAGATGCAACAGGCGATAGTCCTCACATAGGTAGACTTTATACAGATGTTTCCCAGGTGTACATATACATATTTTTAATCTCGTTGTTCTCATCACTATTAACTGTTGTCATCAATACTGGGATCAGGAAAATTATTGCAATCAATATCTCCCATTTAGTCGTTGGCATTGTAACCACGGTATCTAAGAATAGCTTCCTCTAAACAAAATAAGTGAAAGTTTTTGCTTCCATGTTTTCAGCTTGCAGTTATTGATCATTATGTGGCAAATACACATCCATTGTTTATTTTTATATTATTTACAGGCACAGAAATCAGTAATGTACCGCTTAGAGAGGTATGGGCAGACTCGGCTGAGGTTTTATTAAGACAGGGCTTCTATCAACCTGCTAGAGAAATGTTGAATGAAGCACATTTATCTGCCAAGGTATGATTACTATACTGTCTACCTATATCATAAAACAAAATGCACTAAATTTCATATGGATGTTATCTAAACCTACTAGTATTAGTTAACAGGGCTTTTGTTAAGATCTAAGTTATCATTAGATATCTCAAGACATAGTTGCTTAAAGCAAAATTCATTTGTTAAATATCTACAATGCAATTGTGGCTGGCAAGTGTTAAACTTTTGTGGCTGATGTATCAGTACTTTTAACAACAATTGTACCTTTCAGAAGTTGTTTAAGATCTTTATACTTGTGTTGCCATCTAAGAATTTGAGTTGTCTAGTTTTAGGCATTGGATAAGAAAAACCAGATTCTTCTTATTTTTTAAATTTTAATCTTAATATTCATCTGTTTTATAGGCATTTGATGACAAATCTTTGATTTCTCGTATTTTGTATGCATTGGCTCAGTTATCTTACAATGAGGCTCAATATGCCCAAGCTGTGAACTTATGCCTAGAATCTCAGGTAATGTTCAATCTTGCCTGGTTTGGTAAAAACTGTTTTCTAATTTTACATATTGGGGAGTATTCACTATCTAGGATGTGAATTTTCCACTTTGAATTGTCAGGTGGTGTCAGTATTAATGCCACTAAGCACCAATTGAAGGACTATATTGCCATATGATTATGTCAGTCCAATTTATAACTATACTGCCGCAGGATTACACTAACTTGTTTTTATAATTATAGCTAAACTAATCTGTGTGAATGCTTTAAACTAACTGCTATTAGGAGTTTTTAAAAAAGAAATAGCACTATAGAATAATCTAAAGCTATGTCTGTTTTCTTTCAGAGAACATATGAAGGTGATGAAATGTTTTGGTACAAGACCACAATGCTGATTATAGAAGCCACATTGAAAGATTATACCATCAGAGGCAGATTCAGAACAGTATGCATTAATAGCCATTTATTAGAATACCTGATGTATGCTCTATTTAATTTTTTTAATGGTATGCTAGTATAAACTAATTAAAACTGCTATTCAAATTATTGACATCAAACGGCATTCGTTAATATTAAGTGTGACCCAAATTACCCCACAATCAGTAAATTTCTGCATTTTGTCAAAGTTAACAGTTCATGAATTTAAAAATATTTCAGGCTCGTGGCATGCTAGTAGACGCATTGAATACCTTTAGTGAAGTAGCAGAGGAAAGATTGAATAAAGTCAGTGTTACTGGCTACATCATGGCTAAATTAGAAGCAAAGTAAGTAATTAAATATATCCTATATATGGATGTCAATTCAGCAAAAAAATAATTTTTTGACATCATCAATGTGTTTTCATTAGCAATGTCATGCTTTGGCAGGCAGGAAATAATAATATGATTGCAGATATAGGTGTCTATCTGAGGTTGCTAGTAATGAAGATGTTCAGATGGAGGCAAGAGCTTTCATTGTAAAATACATTCATTTGGCATAATTTTAAAAGAATGTTTCCACAATTTCTTTATAATTTTGTAATGTAATAGGTATGTCGCAAAAATGTGATTTTCACTGGATTTTGTTACTTTAACACTAACAATGTTTTCAGACTTGGTACTGTTCAGGTTCAAATCAGCATCTCATCTCAACCAGACATCAACAAACCTAAGGTTATCAAGGCTTTAGTCTCAGCTTGTCAGGTTTGTACATTTCAGTCAATGACGCGAAGTAAACAGTTTTGTGATATATTGGGAGTTGCCTCTCATGGTTCAGTTTTTGTAACTAAATAGAACTTATTTCTGCTGAGGCAGCATGGTAATAGGTACTTGGTGCAGCCGCTGGTTGTGAATCTTAAATGTTTCTAGCATGCTGATTAAGTGAATGGAATCATACAAATGCTCATAGAACAGTGCCATTGTTTATTGTTATGGGCATGCTGGAAACATTTGTGGTTGTGTTCAGTGGCTTCATCAAATGCATGCAAAATTTAGTCTGTAGTACTTACTTTGCAAATGTTCTATAGCAGTTTCATTAATTTCTGTGAAATAATATGTAACAACAACCTGTTTAGAATTCAAGATTATAGAGATTTAACAACTAAAACAACTTCAAACAGCTTACATTATGTCAAATATGCTACTACAGATACATACATGGCAGTTTTAGGGCTGATTTGGAATAAGAGTCAAATAAAAAGACATTGTGGTATTGGTGAGTATGCTTGCAGATAGAAACCAATAAGATACCAAACTTGTAATTTATTAAATTCAATCTGTTTTATTTGTAGAAATTCAATCATGCTTCTCAGCAGCTGAAAGAACTGAACTATTTTCGGGAATATTTGGCTGTAAAGAAAGAACACTGTGAAGTGCTGACATTGATAGCAAGGGAGGTTAATGATGTTGATCAGAAGCATGCCTACTATTTAATGGTACAATGAAATCTGTAACTATTCAAAGGAATTAAATTTTTAGCTAAAAATAATTTATTTTAGTAATTGTTATTTTTTATTCATATGGTTTATTAGTTGTTACTACATGTATTCGCCAGTGCTCTTCACTCTCTATTTAATATTCATTTTATTAGTCATAAATGTTATGTTTAACTTTCGGTATAACTGTAATAACACACTTTGTTGGTACATGGTACCTAACAAATTATTTTGTGATACAAATTTTCATAACTTTCATTTTACAATTTTATAACTTTCACTTTCCATATCACATGAAAAAGGGTGAATCTTTGATTATACCTAAGACTGCATTTACTGATTTTTACCAGCTGCATATATAACCAAATAAATCTTAGTATGGAATATTATTTCTGGATACTGTCTTGTTGCTGCATAGAAATCACTAAGCAGACCATCTTAAATTATAGGCCTTGGGTATTATCCAGGAAGCCATGCAAGTAGCTGAAAGTTTGACTTTGGATGTACAAACTCTTACATCTGTCCATGAGGTAACACTTAATTTTTGTGTTCCTTTCTTGATTCCGTTTATTACATGTGACGATTCATTTAACAGGTTTGATTTTTTCATTGCTACTCATAGATGATGACAGAACCAATTGGTACCAAAAAATTGCTGATGTAAAGTGACATGTTAGCACACAATAATCTGTACTGTAGCATGTTTAATTATCAGGTGAAGATTGATAAAGACTGTAACTTGCTATCTCCATGTTTTGTAATAAAGCTTTACTCCTTTTTCTGTAACTGCGAAAGTTATGCCTCTTAATTATACCTTTAAGTTAATATTATACGATATTTTTAATCCAGATCCGTAATGTCAGTTTACCAGTTCAGAGGGAAGCTGTGGATATAGAATTGACCTGTGGAGAGTTAATGACAGAAATATTAGAAACTTATATTGAAGAAGAAAGGCAGCAACTGCTGGGAGAAAAAAGAAAGGGATCTGTTCAGAGGGTATGTAGTTATCTGCATATTGCACATATAACCAATGTTACATTGATCACAAAATTTTAAGGCTTTGTTTCTCACTCTGAAAGGTATTTTTTGGCAGTAGAATTTAATAGGCACGCAGAGAAAATTATTACAATATGGACGATTAGTCAAGCACTGATCTCTGTACTCTTGTTTTCAGTTGTGTGCCAGTCTTTATCTGCCTATGTGGCAGTTCTGACCAGCTTCTATTGGCTAGATATAGACTGAACTAGTTTTGTGTTATTCTTTATTAACTCATCACGAGGGCAATTTTGGTACAAAATGAATTTTATCATTTATTTTGCAGCTTGTTGAGGATTTAGTCAAAGAAACACCTGTTTATACACATTTGCAGAAAGAGTGGATTGCAACTACCAAGTTAGTGAAACCTTTACTTGAATGTTTGTACATGTAATTGCTGTATGTTATACAATAATGTATGAGTTGTATTTTATTAATTTATATAATGATTGTTTATTTTAAAAAAGAAAAAATAGAAAATGTGGTAAAAACAAAATTGGAAGGCATTTTATTTATTAGTTTCAAGTGGTATTTTAGTATTCTCTACTTATCTCATCATGATAGATTACATAAAAAATACTAGGAATTGAAAAAAAGAGTAACTATTTAAAAATATTTCAAATTTGCTATCTTAATTTGTGATATATTTGAGAAAAATTATTATCAAGTTGCTAGTATGGTACTCTTCAAAAAATATTTGTATAGGTTTTCTATGTTTCAAATAAATATAAAGTAAAAAAGTACAGTCATATTAAGCAAAAAGTTTGTGAACACTGCTAGCTGAATGTTATGTGTATCTGATTTTTATGCCAATTTGCAGAATCATTGCTGAACGTGCACTGACTTGTCTGGTAAAAACTCACAGCATGGCACAACCCATTCCATGGCTCAAAGCAAAGGTTAGTTTTTTATTGCTACAGCTACTTTATAAGGATAGATTAATGTATATTAATTTTAAATCATGAAACTGCATATATTGAATTATTGTACAACGAGTTACTTAAAAAGTAAGTTGCACATAGTTCATTACAAATCAGGGCAATAGCTTGTTCTAACCAAACAATGAGTCAAAACGGAGGTTAAATATATCAAGTAATACTACTTTGGCAAACATTTTGAAATATGTGTAAGGTATAATTATATAAAAACTAATTATGTTTTGCTTTTTCAGAGTTTGTACATCATTGGTCGAAGCCTGCGACTGCTTAGTACACATATAGATCCAGATGCACCTAACCAGTGGAACCTAGATGAGATGGTGAGTGATATCAGATGCCGCTATACAACGTCTTTCATGTACATCAAGTACTGGAAACTGAACAAAGAAAGAATTGTTATGTAACCAAATCTGAGCTGGACTCATTTGATTTTTGGATAAAATTATGAAAAAGCTGATTGTTTTGCAATTAAAATATGCTAGTATGTGGATCAGTACAAAGCTATTAGATTTTTTTTTGTTTCAGAAATGAGTATGTTAAAATGATTTTGCTTAATATAAAAATATATTCAGATTTTGTTAATATTTAATATTTTTGATATTTTTATAGGCCATCATTAAGCTTGAGCAGGTCCTTGAGGAAAATGTTGAAGTCGAAGAAGAAGAAGATGTCGAGAAAGAAGAAATTGACATATCTTCTAGACAATACATAAAAAATTCTAAGATTATATCCAAAGCAGCAGTAAGCACAGTAGCTACTAAATTTATAACAAGTTTGTTCATGTGCTGCAAAAACATATTGATAAGTACTTTGTATTCCATTTTCAAGTGCATATTGCTTATTTTTGAAATATTTCAACAGGTTCTTTGTTGTTAAGCAGTGAAAAAATAAGCAAGGCAGAACTTAATATGTATTCCTTTTGTATGATGAAGTAGATAAATGCTCTTTTGCCATACATTATTTTCTTTCTTTAGGCTGATGTGGCATTATCTCAGCAGTACCTTACACAAGCCACAGAAGTGTTGGTTCAAGCTGTGAATATTTCTCTACAGCATAGCTTTACTGAGATAACAGGGAAGGCTTCCCAGGAGTTGGTAGAATGCTATGGCCAGTATGATCCTGGTGCTTGTAGTCAATACTTGGCACTTTTCCAGGTAATATATTGTACATTAATCTACTTGTGAAAAAATTAAAACAAAAGTCTAGTAGCCAGTGCAAGAGTCACAAGCATTCCTACAAAAACTGCACATATTGCTGGCTATGTATTGTACACAGTATATGGTGCGAGGCAGAACTGAATAATGTTTTCTATCAGCTCCTAGTAGCAGTTTATTTCAACTCCATCCTCATTTAAAATCATGAAAGTAGAGTTGACATTGAAGAAATGTTTGTCTCCTACATTATAGCTTCCATTCCAGCAATATGCCTCTCATTATATGAATGCGTGGAGCTCGGTGGAGCAGTGGTTACCACGTCCGCCTGGCATGTCAAAGGTCCCGGGTTCGATCCTGGCCTTGTACATGCCTTTCAAGGTGATAAAAAAATTACCTGGCTCTCAACAGTAGGGACTGTGTTTCCCCAATACTAAGAGAAGGAAAACTCTGATTTCAAAAAAAAAACAAAAAAAAACTCCACTGCCTTGCGGCCATACCCACTCGTAGGAAAGGCTTCGGGAGTCAACCCTGAGGAAAAATCCGGAGTCGGAGTACCCAGTCTGAGGCTGTATACAGCAACGTTCTGGCAACTCCTGCGACGGCACTGGAACCATGTGTATCGGCGCTTGCCTTTCCAATGGATCATTCCAGTGATGTGGAGAGGGGGGGGGTCTGCTGCATGGGTAACAGCTTGCCCTCCATACTTACTTACCCAGGCTTGCGCTCTGGAGAACCTAGAGCACAACTCCATAGTCTTCCGAGACTGAAGGATGCCTATATATATATATATATATATATATATATATATATAACTAAATCTTGTGTAAAATGGTCAGCATTTGTAAAAAAAGGTTTCCTCCTTTTTATAAGATTATGGAAATATTTAATGGTTGTGTGCTTTCAGAGTTGTCAAGCTTCACAGTGTTTAGCCAGTCTCCTGCATAAAGCTCAGGTTGATGCAGTAACATCACAACAAGCTGCTCTTATACATCAAAGAAATAACATCTTACAGAGCAATGTCAGCACAAATCTCACTGTGGGAAATTTGTACAAATCGATCAGCAAAACGTTGCAAACAGATTGGCAGGTACTAATGAGCAGTAATTGTGTGATGCCTATAAGCTTGAAAGTTTACAATTTTTAATAACTCTAGTAGCATTTCGACATAATGAGGAGTATTCAAACTTAAGCACAAAATGTTGCATCAATATCCTGAAAAACATTGTAAGAGTATTTATTTATTTTTAGGCATGGAAAAACTTAAGCATTATTCCTCAGCACATAGACATGCTGAAAGAGTTTTCACCCAACTTTAACTTTGTTATTCTTCAACATTCACCTGATAAAAAGTATCTATATGGCTGCATCATGGACAAGCCTAAGCCTCCCCCTGCTGCTGGAGGAGGAAAGGCAAATAAACAGGTCAATGCTCAAAGTAGGTGGATTAAAACTTGCAATCTTTGGAATATTGATAGACTGGCTAAAGTCCTTGTGGATTTTTTTTTACAGTGCGATTCTTCATAAAATGTGCCTTACCAGTAATTATGGGAAAAAGTATTTTTAATTTTATTTTTGATTCACTATCCACTATACGTGGGTTCTCTAGGGCCATCTGTATACAGGCAGGAGTTAAACGGATTTAAAAAATGATAATTTTTCACTGGGACAGTATTTTATTTGCAGCAAAACTGCATCACAGTTATCGAAATAATGTTTAAAAACAAAAATAATTAAAAATCCAGAAGGACTTATTGACAAAGAATTTGTTATTATTACTATCATCTAACATGTTTTGTCACATCATTGAAGAACATTTATATGTGATTTGTTGTGCTAGTGTAATATTTGATTTGTTAACAATGTTAAATTGCACATGATTTGATAAAATTAAGGTAAAACTGTCATTAAAGGTTGGTTATAATATATATAATAATGGAAAATCTTCTGCACTTCATAATGCAAAATGTGGTTTGAGATATTTTAAATTTAAATTTATCTAGTAAAGATACAGCTGTTAGAAAATATGCAACAATGAAGTTGTACTAAACTTTCTATAACCTCACAGTAGACTTTTGCTACAATTTTACTTTCATTGAGTAATTTTGTAGGCTAAAATGAATGCAGTTTTATTGTGCTTTATGATGTTGCTGTTTGACTAGTATATAATTGTGTTTCACCATGATTGTTCTATACATGTTTGTATGTGTACTAATTACTAATCATAAACTGGTAACTTTCAAAGTGCGATCATTTTTGGCAAGATATTGGTCAAAATATACTTTATTTTATCCTGGTAAGATTAGGTAGAAGTGATACAATGCACTTTGAGTGGACTCTGTTATATAGGTTCTCTGCACAAAATATACACCAACAAAAACTATTCAGTTCCCGTCAGATGTGTAGAAGAAACTACAACTGAACAACAATCTGAATATTTTTTCTTTAGATTGAAAATAGAATATGTATTTTAAGTTTTTTAGTACTGAACTAGTCATAGTTTTTATACATAATGCTCATGTCACTATCGTAGTAACTGGAGCATTAGAAAAAGTATATCATTAAGTGTTGTACAATTAATTTAAAAAGAGGATGGTTCATGCTTAGAGCATTCCCCTCTCTGCATATCTACAATTATTTTTTAGTTATTAATCAATTATCTTATTTTAAACTTAAGAACTATTTGGAAGAGAAAACTTTAGCCATGAAAATTTCCTGAATAATTATATGCATTATATAGGTGCACTGAATGATTCATGATTTCAGATGAAATGTCAAAGTGGAAAACAAAAGTTAGAATTTATTAATAGTTATTATTTCCTATTTATAGTCTAACATTCACTATATCTTCAAGAAACTTTATAAAAACTTTACAGTCCACAGAATTCTTATTTGACTTCTAAATGTTCTTGTAAGCCTTTGGGATGTAAAATCTAAAATCTGATAATATGGTTAATTTCCACTTTTACATTTTTAGCATATATTACTGCATTTCATGCACAGCTTGTATGTGAACTATTATTTTGCTTACACAGAATTCCATTCTCTTTTGTTGCTTATTTTAAGTGTTTACAATATGCAACGAATTATTTCTGGCAGATTTTTGGTACAAATGTTCTAGTCTTGTTAGCTCATCCAGTTATTCACTGTCAAAGTAAGATCCATAAATATCAGGTGTGCCTGTTTGTTTAAATCTCTGTATGATTTATCTGGAACGTTTAGATTAGCCTAACATATTCTATACCAAATTTTACTAAAAACTTTGGGATGAAATTATTGAACAATTGTGACCATAAAAACACATATCTTCGCAGCGTCAATATATCTTTTTAAAATATAAAACATGAAGATTATTTCAACAAAGCCAAAAATCACGAATCTTGGTTACTTCATCATGCATACTTACAGGAATTGTGTCTTGGTGATGTTACTGCATCCTAGGTGATAAATTTCACTCTGCAAGTTTAATTTCACAGGTTTATCAAAGGCTAAAGTCATGCGTACGAAAACAAGCCCAAAAATTATCGACAGTCTAGTTGAAAGATTTAAACAACATAAGAAAGATGTAATGTTGTATCTACTCAAAGAGGAATATCAAAGAACACAGGCAGCCCAAAGAAAAAAAATGTTGGCTAATTTGGATGAAGGCATGCAAAATGAAAACAGTAGACCACAGGTTGTTATTAAATTATATTGTTTATGATAATCAGTGTAGAATCTGTCATGTCTTGTCAATGAAATTAAATGACATAAAAGAAAAATAATCTACATTGTGACACCTGAGTCACATTGATCACTTAAGTAACTTACAGATTTGCACTCCCTAAAAGCTCATGTTAGTTATTCTATGATCATGTACAAAACTCACAGACAGGATTTTCATTTATGCATTAGACATCTTTTAGGGATGTTTTAAGTGAACTCTTTTCTGTCTGAATTTTATTATGAAAGTCTGAATTATATCTGTTGAATTTTATTTGATTGGTTCATTTGTACTCAGTCACTGAAGCAATTTAATGAATAATTAAGATTATAGCACTATGTAAATATATAAAGTCTTTAGTTTGCAATTTTCAAATGCTGAGTGATTCCTTTTTTTTTTCTTCAGACTGGTATGTCTGGTGATCTTGAGCTAGAAGAAAGCCAGCTTCAAGAACAGTTTGTTAAATTAGTGGAAGATTTAGAAAAATACCTTGCCCCAGTTACTGGAGGTCTAGATACCCTATTCAGGTTGGCATTGGTGTTTTTTATCTTTTGTCTGTGGTAATAAATTAAAGAGGGAAGAATTTATACTAAATTAAATACCACTTTGATTGTGGACAAAATTTTGAAATGATTGTTACTTTCATCAACATATTTTTATAAGTATATGAACTTACAGGCAAGCAGAGTGGGGCAATTGTTGCAGCTTTCCTTTAAATAAAACAAATATCAAGTTTGCCGCTTTCACCAGAGTAATGTTATCACGATCATCAATAACAGATCACAGGAAATACAACAAGAGCTAGAAATTTTATGGGAGAATTTACAGAATTAAATTTTAATATTTTTAATATTATTTTTATCATTATATACTAGATATTAAATGTATTCACGCTAACTTTCATCATGAAATTTTAAGCAGAGTTGCTTTACCTCTGTTCAGGAGTTGACTAAATTTAACTATAAATTTAACTATACATGAATGTTGCAAAACTTTCTATTAAGGCCACCAACTGCAACCAGTGGTACAAACAGTAATCAAGGTAAGGAAGCACCAGCGACTCAAGAAGCTGTCATCTTATTGGCTGATCCATCACTCTTAGAACTACCATTAGAAGCATTGGGTTCACTCCAGTCAGAAAATATCTTCTCGTTATCCAGAGATTTTTCACTGCAAATGATGTATCACCGATTCCATCAGGAAGCTACAGAGGATGATGGGAAAAAAGCCCCAAGTAGAGCACAGGTGGATAAAAATAAGCCACCTTCCAGAATTCCTGGTCTGCGTGATGCTAGCAAGAAACAAGCAAAGTTTGTAAGTTACTTTATATGTGGATCATGATATTAGAACATTACAACATTTTACAATTAATTTTCCTTGTAAAATCTGTGTTTTAACTTCTATGCAGGTTGTTTGAGAAACATTTTGTATTTTTTTCTAATTTGTACAATCACTTGACTCTCTAGCAGATTATAGAAATTACAATTCAAGTACAAAAAAGTATTGAGTTGTTTCATTATGTTCGTTATTCATTCGCAGATTCCACTTGACCGTTCTACTCCACCAGGCTGTCTACCAGTGGACACAAATAACTTCAGATGTATCCTTTTACTTGTAAAACACTGAATCCTCAGATGTAAACCTCACTTTCGAATTGTTTTATGTTACAGTATAAGGTGCTATAACAGAATAATAACAAAACCTCTAACTGGAATTTTGTATATATGTATCATTGAAAATGACACAAAGGGGTTAAGTATGTCAAGATAAGATGCAAAGTTATTGATTTCTAGTCTGGCTCTTATAAATTTAAAGATTTGTAATAATCAGCTTCATGTTAACGTTTTTAGCATACACTTTATTATAACATATTTTGTCGCTACTTCTCTATACTTAACATATGAATGGATATTACATATGAATAATAATTACCTGTTCAAGGTTATGTACTATTGTATCTGCATAATCTGAGTGAACTAGGTGCTTTTGACATAAAAACTAAATTAAGTTGGAATCCCTGACTGTTTAACTTTAGACATGGTGGATTGTAATAATGAGTGTCCTGATACTGAAGAGCATGCACCAATGGAAATCTTTACTGGAATTCTCAATAAATATTCTCAACAGTTCACAACTAGGTGGCTTGGAGTAATGGGCAATGAGCATGTGCCCAGGTGAGTATTTATAAATAGCTGAATTGTTCTTATCATTTCATTTCAACCAAAAAAAAGGCATGATTGAGGTTTTTTATTAAAAAAATCACTAAAAATAATTGTCAGTGTGCATGTAATTAAATTTAACAGGTTAAAAGTGACATCTTGTTCATTGATTTAGAACTCCAGTTGTAATATTTCATTTTCAACTATTTTATATCGAAATGAACTTGAATAATGTTTTAATCTGAATTTTGTAGCATTGGTGAATGGGAGATCTATTTGTCAGAAGGAACAGCGATGATCTTCTATGGAATGGAACGATTCCTGTCCTACATTCCACCATCAAAAATGGTGGAGCTTAACATTCCAGGTTTGTATATGTTTCTTGTTATGATTTTTTAATGTTATTAGTGATTAAGTAAAGTTTGTTATGTACAGCCTTCTCTGATCATGCAAGCATTATATCCTGAACAGTTTTCTTATGCATTTATTTGAGCTTTCACAGAAAACAAACAAAAGACTTGAAACTTAAAGCAATCTATTCCACTGTTATAACTGACCTGTTGGTAATTTGTCAGGTATTTTATACAAAATGTTCAATTCACTAGTGGCTCGATCTTCAAATAAGTACATGTGGCATACAAATATGCAGTACAAATTTGAGACACATTTGTTTACCCTTTGTATTGTAGAATGTGTGCTGTTGTGTTTGTTTGATCTGTCGCAGACCAGTAAGAGTTTTACACGACAGTCTAAAACAGATGCCTTAAAAAGGTAATATTGAATGTGCTGTTTTCTAGACTCTTCTTGATGTAATTGAACTCCTTGTAAAACAGAGCATATCTTCAATTTTTCTGTATAACTGTG